>JAPYYV010001525.1:0-23864 GCA_030522625.1 Copidosoma aretas | reverse complement strand
ACATCTCAGGCGAGAGAATCCCACCAAGTCTTGCCGCGTCTGTGTTAGTGTAGTGTGTGTATGTGAGAGGAATGTATTCACCGCCACTTACCTCTATTCTTGGCTAGTTGGTATGCCGTTAGTTTTGAAGCCCCCTCACACGATCTAGGCTGCAAGCAGCACGGTCTACGACAAGGTGACGCATACGATGGAGGGGGAGTAGTAGTTGTAGGAGTAGTGAAGTAGTAGTAGTAGTAATAGTAGTAGTAGTAGTAGTAGTAGTAGTAGTAGTATTTGTGTTTGTAGTAGTAGTAGTAGTAGTAGTAGTAGTAGTAGTAGTAGCAGTAGCTGTAGCAGTAGCAGTAGTAGTAGCAGTAGCGTACTTACTAGAAAATTTAATATATATATATATATATATATATATATATATACATTATGTACAAACATAAAACGAATTTTCATATCTCTGAGGGAATTCGATCCTTATAGCTCATCATCTTAGGAACAAAGTAAGTCCAAACCAGATGAATCTAGTAAATATTCGTGGGAAGCACGAATTTTGGCCGTTTTTTGGGCTTTCTCGAGCACAGTGCGGGTGGGCGGCCCGGCCACTCGCCTGAGCTACTGAGCGCATTGTCCGAGCTCGTCTCTTTACATCCGAGACGGCAGAAGAATTGTCCATATCCAAGCTTCTTTTGGTCCTAAATTCACCCTATTTTTTTAATTTGGGATGGCACGTCGATCTATAAACTATGAACGTGCGTCATGTTCCTAGTAGCTGTAAACTAATTGTTATTAATAGTTTGTATAAGCTAAGTTAAAAGCTTGTTTTTTTGGGTTGTAAGATTTTTTTTGTATTCCTTGGCTCATTTTAAACATCAAAAACGTCATGTAAAATTTTCCAAAAGCCCTTCCTTGTGGAGTGATAAATTCCCAAAGTTTTAACAATGCGTATTTTATGATTTTTAATCGCATACCTATTAATTAATCGTTGCTGTATTAGTTTTAACGTACCAGGGCTTGAGTTTTACCCAAAAGCATGGACTTCAGAATAAAAAAGATTTCTAATCGTTCATTGTGGTGGAACTGTGTTATTATTGATCAACGCATTATTGTTGTTATGCATACTATTGGATACACACATAGATATATCTACGGCAAGAGTACATAATCTTTTATGCGTTGATCGATAATAGCACAGTTTTACCGTAATACTGGTTATGAATCTATTTTATTCCTAAGTCTATGCTTCTGGATAAAACTTAAGCACTGGTAAGTTGAAACTAATGCAGCGACTATTATTTATTAGGTATGCGATCAAAAATTATGAGAAAGGCATTGTTAAAACTTTAGAAATTTTTGTCTTCATATCTAAAAGCTTTTCGAAAATTTTACAAGATATCTTTCACATTTAAAATGAGCAAAGAAATAAAAAAAAAAAAATTTAAACTTAAAATACGAGTTTTTAAGTTAGTTCATAAAAATTGTAAATATCAATTGGTTTACAACTCAAATGCACTTGTACGCACCTTTATAGTTAATAGATCGACGAGCTACCCCGAAATTTAAAAAAAAGATTAGCTTAGAACCAATAGAAGCTCAGATATTGACAATTCTTCTGCCGTCTCGGATTTGAAGAAACAAGCTCGAAAAGTGCGTTTGGCAGTTCAGGCCCGCTGCACTATGGTCGAAAAAGATAAAAATGGATCAAAATGCTTGCCTCAAGCAAATTTTGGTAGAAAAAAAATTGTGGCATGGCTCTTTTTACTTCCTATAAAATGACTATTAAGAATTCGTTTCCTTAAGTGGGTATGGAAAAATTCAGTTTTTATGTAGCAACCTTGGAAGGCCGCTGTTTTCGATTTTTATTAGCTTTTTAAAGATATCTATAATAATTGTTGACTAATTTTGACTTTTGTTGGTTTTAAATTTCAGAAAACATATAATTGCACCACCTTAATTTTTCCAGATTTTCTGGCGCCAAATTTAAATTTTTCACAGCAGCTCAAAAATAAATAAACACAATTTCTGAAAGATGACACGATAAAAAAAAAAATAAATATTTAAAGTGAATTCTACTATCAGAATTGCACTTGACTTTTCTTAAATTTTTGTAGTAGCATTATATAGTGTGGGAAAAACGATTTTTCAACGATTTTTTGCTCATACCTCGCGACAAACTTACTAAAAAAATATAAGAAAATTATGCATTGTATATTGTATATAACAAGCGTCCTAATTTTGTTCAGATTTTTAAAGTGGCATGTCATGGTAAGAAACAAAATATACCGATTTTTCGATGATTTCTTAATCATATGTCTTGCCGAATATTTTTAAAAGCTACGAAACAATTATATGTGGTACGTACATGATACATGCGTAAAATTCGAAGCCTTTGACGTGATAAAACGATTCCAGAAAACAAGATTCTGATTAAGGGTTTTTGAATCTCAAGCGATGCAAACTAATGCCCGTTACGCGTATATGTCCAACAAAAACATCATCTCAAATTATTTCAGATTTTTTGGACATGCAAAGCATGGTAAAAAAACATCGATTTTTTTGATGATGTCTGATTATACATTTATTATAATTTTATCAATAATGAAAAACGTTTTCGTATTTGTTTTTTCAAGTCAATTTGTACTTTTAAGTCGATTTTTACATTAAGCTTATCATAAAGATGAAACGGTAATGTTTTTATAATTCCAAAATAAATTTCATCAAACGGTAAATTTTACAAAATCAAAAGTAAACCAGTCAGGTACGTCATTTTCAGTTAACATACGTAAGTGGTGATTTCATTTCGACAGTCAACTCTTTGTGGTGTGTTTTGGGTACATCTCGAGATACAGAACGAAATTGATCTGAATTAATCGATCATTAGTCTATGGAATGTGTCTGTGTTTGTTGCTACTCTAAAATAAATGAAATAATTGTCACAAATAACAAATAATATTAATATTACAGTTAACAAATAAGAATGAAAATTAAATTCGAGTAAATTAATTTAAAATATTGAAGAAATTGCATCTTTTTAAAATAAAAACTTTATATACTTTTGAAACGTATAAGCTCAAAAAAAAGCTCATGCCTCATATATTTCCGTGAGAATCTGTCTTGAAAATTTTTCAAATTTTTGGTTTCGCTCTCTTGCACTTTCTCTTTTAAAAGTCCATTGAGTCATATAAGATTTTCTATTATCTTATACCCATGTATAAGTATGATATTTATAGAAGGAGGTATGTGATATTAGGGATAGCTATTTATATACATCTTTGCTGTTTCTACAGAATATTTTTAAAAAGCCTCTACATGTACATCATGTGCACATGATATGACAGCCAAGATTACTTGAAATCTTTTCAGTAGCTCAAAGTTAAATCGTTAAAAAATGAATTTTTTTTATTTTACCAAGTTTCGCTGACTCCTGTTATCATTATTCATTACGATAAAAAAAAATTAATCAATGAACGATGTACCTATTACTTCTGAAATGATTTTAACGTTATCGAAACATTTTCGATAAGTATTGCTGTTATCAGTATTGCCCGCACCTTGCGCGGGGGCATCTACTAAAATCCATATTTTATTTCTTAAACCTTGTTTAATTTTTTTTTTGCATTATAAAATCGCGTTTATTTTTGGGAACCTAAGTAGTGAGAATTTGTAATAGTAAGTACTAATTAAAATACTGACCATACAGTACGAAAAAATTTCGGTTCAAGCAATTATGTCATTCAACATCTAAATGTGAGATATTTTTTGTTTTCAGATTGATAAATAATTGGACTCTTTTTCGAATGTAATCAAATAACTTAAATTTACGTGCTCAACAATAATCAATTAGTTATGAATTAATCGATAACTTTATTTTATGTACTTGCAGCCCATATTTTCAAGTCTAATCGATAAGACACATGCAAAACTAGTTCTATAAACCTTATCTTGGTATGTAAAGGGCTGAGGCCGTACTTGAGTGCTTCTGGTCCCACTTCAGTACTTAGCTATTATTTCATCAATATCATTTAAGTGCGGTATTAATAATAATATATTTGTGATGATGAGTCATTTAAACAATTACAAACCTAAAATATTGATGTATTATTTATCAAATAAGTGTTTACTTCGGTTTAAAAAAAAATTGTTTCACATATTGGTTCTGTAGTCTTGAATTTTAAATAATTGATGCTGGAAACTTCGTTGTTAAAGTATTCTAATTTTATTCTTAAAATTAAAACAAAATCTTTTCTATTTATTTTGAATATATTAATTGATTTATCAAGGTTTCCAGTAATTAACGTTAATATTAGCTTGAAAATTATTTGCTTGAATTTTTGGAGAATCGTTTTGCGAGATATAAGTCTCAAAGCTTTTAATCGGAATATCAAACTTATACAGAATATGAAGTAACGTTTTTCTGATGTAATTAATAAAAAATGTCAATACAAAATAATACTTAAAAAAAATAATGAAGTATAAAATTTTTGAACCGTGTAATAACGGTTTTGAGAAAAATAATTATATAAGCTTTTTTCTATACATACTTTGCCACCGACCATAGTCAACATCATCTCGATGCTAACTGAGAATCCATTAATTTTAATATTTCTAAATTTTTTTACTTGATTTTCTATATCTTCTTGCATATTCTTACAAAGCTGCGTACTTTCTTTTTCGAATAAAAGCATTCTAGGGTGACAGAATCGCGTAGATAAGGGCTTCGGGTTACACCAATAAACTTTCTTATCGTCTTTCTTGAATAATCGCAATGTTACCATCGATACACAAAAGATGCTACTAGTGGCCTCCGTTGTCGACTCTAAACTTTGTCTACACATACTTACGTTGCTACCATCCATCCGCCATTTATATTGTAATATTAAATTCTCTCTGGTGTCAGATTAAATGTTCAAGTATTTAAATAATCTTTTTATGGTGTGGTCCATGAGGTCTTGTAAGCTTACTCTACATTTTTTATTAGGGATGTCAAGATTGTCCGGATAAGCTTCCGATCTTGCATTTAATACCGTAATACAATAAATTGACGGTCGGTTAATCAGTAATTATTATTCAATGTTTATACACACATATATACGAGTGTGCTTGCATGCTCACAAACCCACACACTCATTCATGCATATTTAAATTTGTAACTCATCATAAGACGGGTAAAAATTATGTTTTGCTTTTCGCGTTAGATTTCTTGCAGTATTCTAAGTGTTTTGTTATCGATATACATCCAAAATAAATATCACAGCCCCATATGGTGTTAAAGGTCTGCTCTAAGGTCTTTCCAAATTACTATGAATACTCTCTGCAAAATCTAAATCTATTATTTGATTTAGAATTTTTGTACCAAAAATGTTACTATCCAGTTTAAATTTTTTATGTGCAACAGTAAAACATTCTTCTTTCTCTAATGTACTCTTGATACAATGAAATTTTTCGTTCTTATTTTTCGTGGATTACTGAGAAAATGGTTTTAACCGTCTCCCTGTTTTTATTGCTATTAAAAAATGATATGTGTGAAGAGAGAATTACAAAAAAATTTTTAGTTTAATGGATAATACTTGAAATAAATACAATAAATACAATGAATACAACAAAAAAATTGATAAAAAGTTTTGTAAGGCACAAACTTTTTTTGATACTTTTTGATCTCAATATAATTTTATTTTATGACGTGAGATAAAAGATTATGATGACGTGTCATTATCGTTATATGCGTACTTCGAGAATAAAACAATTACTTTTATTGTACACAAAATAGCCTATTAAGTGTGTTTCGTCATATAAAAAACTACGCACTGAATATCGTATGATATAAAGTCCAAACGTCTCTAGATATTTATAAGTAACTCATCTAGAGCTTGTATAAATACATGTGAATAGCTTCAAACATTTTTAAACTTACGCGAGTCTTTACTTCAAATCATCGTAAACGCTTACTAGTGGCAACCGTGAATACACTCTAAGCAACGACATGCGAGAAAATTTGTATACAGTGTAAGTCTTTCACTGCAACACATGGTGTACATATTCTTCCGTGTATAAATATTTAAAAATGACGAACAAAGAACAAGCTAAAAACCGTATAGACAAGTCATGTACTGCAATATCCACTTGAGCTTTATTTTTTCTCTTTAATAGTATTACTTTAAACATCGCTAGTACGAAGTATTAACGGAAAAATATTTCTCTTCGACGAATTATATACAGAGTTTTTATTCTTTTTTTCATGTAGTGATCAAACATATTACAGTTTTGACACTTATTTTTGCACGCTTTAGTCACACGATTTGATGGTATGTGACTTTCTTTAACGATAACATAAGCAATAAAACTCGTGCACATTAAATTTTACGTTTCATAATTAAATTCCGAAATTTTACTGTAAATGTAATTACTCACGTGTTTGTTTTTAAGTAGGTGCAGTTATTACGTTTCTGATAGTAAACTGAAAAGTGTTATTTATCCAATCTTTGTAACTTTGAACAAAGAAGTATCACAGTTTTTTAGGAGCGAAATTCGCTTGAAGCGTTTTAAAGTGTTTTGATCCATTTTTATCTTTTCGATTATAGTGTGCCCGCGCCCGTGCCGCGTTGCCACCAAATAAATCCCCCGTAGTGATCAAGTTCTTGCACGGTACGAATAGACTTATTTTTATACTTCGTCGTAGTGACGTTATAAAGAGCCGTATATAGTTGCCAAATGACTACGAAAAATATTTCGCTTTCACCGTTATATGCGTCAATTCCAGCTCTTAATGTTCGTAAACAAAGTCACAGGGATTGAAAAAAAAACCTATCTTTGCTTTTACTGTACGTACTGTAAACTTTTTTTCAAAATTAGCGACTTATGGCTCAAAAATTAGAATTTTTATTATTGGTTAATTAATGATTTTTTAAATAATTTTCACAACACATTAAAACTTGCGCGTTTTTTTAGTTGCAAATTCAATTGTTTAAAAGCCATCCCGTAGATCATTTCCATTTTTGGACTGCTACTTATACATAACTTTAACAACATTTTGATTTGTTTTTGAGCATTCTTAATAAATTGTAAGTAAAGTTAATTATTAAGAACAAAAAAGCCGTTTTCTGTGATTTTTTACGATTTGCGACTGAACTATTAGTCGTAACCAAACCTTTTTTCTATAGTTTGTAGGTAATTAACTAAGCTACAATTTTTGAACAAGCCGTTTTGCTGTGTAATCAGTAGTTTTTTTTTGTATTCATCGAGGAATGGAAAAAAATTGGATTATTGCTACGAATTTTTTAATAACGAGAAACGCAGGGCGACTTATCTGTTACTTTTTTATATATCGAATAAAACACCATTCTGGAGTAATTCCAATAACAAATTTTTTTTCCGAAGTTAGGGCACACAATGGCCATCCAGATTTCTAATTCTACCAGTCTAGGGGCTTAGGTTGAAGTGAAGATAGATGAGCTCTCCTATATCTGTCGGTCAGCGAGGAAAAGACAGTATACTCACTCTACGCATGTGCAATAAGTCTTTGTTGTGAGAAACACTGATGTTGACTCTCATTGTTACTTAATAATTTAATATAAATCATATTTGAACTATTTAGACTTGACATAACTTTGTTACACCGATCATGGATGTTGATGAATGGTATAGGTAAGCAGTTAGAAAGAAAAATTACATTATCAATGTATATTGTATGATTCGTCAGATAATAACAGTATCACATTTGTTTAAGATGTTTAAATGTATAGGGTAAGAGAAGGATGCCTTTAGCGTTGTTGTGAGTGTTCAAGCACTGACTTTTTCTTGTTGTATGTACTATATTTCATTTACATTATTTAATTCACCTTCCTTACACTGTGATTATTTACTTATTGTACATAGGTTATTTGGTTTTAAGAAGGCTGCTATGAGCTGCGAAATAGTGACTTTAAAGCAACGAGAGAAACACTCTCAATTCAATTTTGGGCTTTAAATTATTGACTCAAGATATATACTTTGTGTAATGTATGTTTACTGGTTCATACCCTAAAAAGCATTATTAAAAAACTTATTTCTTCAAACTGTCTGTCTGTCCCTCTCTCTTTCTCTCTCTCTAGCTCTCTCTTACAGTTATTCTACTCTTCCAATTTTCTTTTTTTTTCTCTTTTTCTAATCAATAAAAAATCATTTGTCAAACTCCATTGAGTTTCTCAGCATGCGCGACTCTGAAGCCCTTGTAATTGACCTATTTGTTTTTTCTTTATGTTGCTTGGGTCAGGGTGATGCTGTAAAAACAACAACTGGCTTCTTGGAAAAACCATTCGGCCATACACGTCTGTACATTCTTAAACTGTATGTGAGTCTTCTATCTACAGAAAATGAACAAATTCTTCAGAAGTTTGCAGAATCGGATACTTTCAAGATATTATTGGTACGTTGGGGTTTATTTAACCATTTGATCCAAAAGCATAAGTGACAATATCTTTATATTTGTTATTGCAGGACTTATTTTTTCATTTTGCTTGGAATAGTTTTTTACACATTCAAGTACAGCAGTGCTTCAAAAGTGCAATAAGTAGTAACTATTCTAGAATAAACGGATCTATGTATAATAATGTAAGTTTTATAACGCATTTACCATAAAATACTCTGGGATGATATCAATTTGATTATTTTTGAAGGCATTAATATGCTCTATAGCAGTTTATTTCATCTACCAATTTCCATTTTATGTGAGACTGCTTATAATCATAGATGTATAAATACATAGGGAATAAGGGGTATAGTTTCCTATAAGTTGAAGCGATACATGTTAAGAGTCGGGTAGCCAACAATTACCTTTGTCTCTTTTTAGCCAATCTCTGTAATTGGCTATCGTGGACTGACCATGCATTCTCAGGCCAATTGCAGGGCTCAGAAAGAAAGAACTAAACTCCATCTTTATGTCCCTATGCTTATAATACTCGCAGCTGTCCAAGCGTTCAAACATAAATACTGTTTAACTAATTCCATTGCATCAGTTATCTATATAAGTGTTATTCAGAGGTGAATACACCAAATCAAAACATTGGAGCCGTTGCACAGTGCCGCCGAAGGCCGCTTTGTGCGGCCAAAAATCGAAAAACGAAGAGGTTTTTGGGATCACTGATTACGAATCCGTTATCAGAATCAGCAAATTCAAAATGGCCGATCCAATATGGCGTTATGTAATTTGAAAATGAACAAATTTAATATAGTGGTATGCAATATGGCGATGTGACATAACAAAAAAATTAAAAAAATTTATTAACATATTTTTATTGAAATCGAACACGGTAATTTACAAATTATGAGTTTAGAAGTGCAATGTGTCATATGAGCAAACAATATATAAGTTGCATTAATATTTACATGAAAAAGTTTCCATTTCCCATCTCGTAACAGTTATCTACATCTGTATATGTTTCAGAAGTGGAAGAGCTGTCAAAAGATTGTTGTTCATCTTCTGTTTGATTATTCACACGTGGAGGTGCTAACAAATTAATACAGTCTTTATATAAAGATTTGAGTGGTTTTAGAGGTAATTTCCAACTACTAGACATTGATTGATCAGATGCGATTAAGAATCTTTTGAAAATTTCCTCCATTGTCGTTTGACGATAATGTTTTCTTGCGAAATTAGCTCAATGGATTTTAAAAAATTTATGGCAGGCTTTTTGTGTATCTTCGGACATTCAACCGATAGGTAACAATGAATATTTTTTTTTTTGTGGGCCATGAATTAAAAGTTTGTGAACTAATGTAGATATACAATACCAGACATATTGTTGTACAATGTCTTTTGCTAATTTTACAGTATACTGACGAAAATTTTCTTCATATATACCATGACTACACGCGATAGTTTGCAATATAATATAAGAACGATATATGATATCTTCGTCAGCTCCTCTTATTTTTGCAGCTTTTTGGTAGTTTTCAAAGAAGCTTTGAGCTGTGTTTCCGTTGTTTGATGTTCCACCACCGGCTTTCGGCCTGTTAATCATCAAGCCGAATTCTATTATAAAGGCTGCTTGAATATTTATTTTATTTTTATTACAGATCCTTTTTCTTTTTTTTTACGAGCCTGTTATTTTTTGTTGTCTAGTTTGTAAGTCAAATGTAGTAAAAATTCAAAACACTGAATCCAACAATGTAAAGTTGACAGGCCAAATCGTAAATGATCTGCAACTGATTTCTGTTGTAACATCTTATCTATATCATGAATTGACTTGAAGTACATCCACATAGTTAGCAACGCATCGCAGATATTGTATCAATTAATGAATTGCACACTTTCGTGTCTATCATAGACAATCATATTTCATAGATACTTCGTTTCCAGCAATAGTGGTAGTGAATGAGGTCAACTTTTGTGTTGGGTGTTCTATATCATTGGTTGTTTTTTTAGTTAAATCGACAGATTCTTTAGCACATTAAATTGTAATGGGCCGACAAAATCTTGTTAATGATAATCTTTGATTTTTCCAAACCATAGTAGTTTTCTTTATCAAAGTGTTAGTATGAAAAAGTTGTAGGTGAACTAAAGACGTAAAAAATATGCTTTTATCTGTATTACTATTTTCGTCAAGCTTTTGCTTATATTCAGTGTCTCCGTAAAATTTTAAGTTCATCCTCTGATAGAATTTGTATTCTTTTCATTTAAATCGGAATAATACGTTTCAGTGTGTGATCTAATAAATGTTGTAATTTTACTTCGGCTTTATCTACAGTAAAAGAAAGACCTAAAGTTGGATATCACTCTAATTTAGACTTTTAAACCTTTTTATATGATGGTATCATATTTGATTTGTTTTCCAAATCAGCGTTGCGCAGCTGCTAACAATTACTGTGTGATAAACCAAGCTCGATAAATAATGATAATGCTTTGTCACTAGTGAAAGATATTCGTATTGTTAAATTATTTAAAAATTCTTCTATATTTTGTAGCCTTTGTAATCAGTTTTACCTTCTGCACTTAATTTACTTTATGCCGAAAAAAGTTCATCTGTTGATACTGTTGCTCGTTGATTGTCCGTTTTTCTGCGCTGACTGCGATCAGACGACTCGAAAAAACTCGCTGAGGCCGACCTGTCATAGGCTGCTTTGATTTTTAAAGTGGAACACTTCTAATGGCAGGGAGTGAACTAGCGCGTGAGGGGAAAAATGCAACTCGAGCTGTCCCTCGGCGTCTCCACTTTTCAGACCTGACACACTCGATGTGTCTGTTTCTCCGCCGCTGCGGTCTCCCCACCATGTCACCACAGATGTATACGGCGATTTTCACATTGAGTTATATACCTTTAATGTTGCTGTTTTTGCGCTCATAAATGTATATGTCCATATCAAATCACAGAGCTACGTTTATGCTTAGTAGCTATGCACCGTAACAATGCTGTCGGAGCTTATACCTACACGTGCGCGTGGACGTATAGGTCTGCATGAAAAGAGAGAGAAAGAGAGAGAAGAAGCACTGAGTTATATTATACTTTTTTTATAAATTTGGATATACACGTACTCTCTCTCTCTCTCTCTCTCTCTTTCTCTTGCAGCTCAATCCGTACCTCTTTATAATAATGCATTCCTAATAATAAAATTTTATATTGGCTACTTATATTTTCTTACAAATTTTTATAAACTATAATATCGGATATTAAGAGACATGAAATGTGTTAGGCTCACGTGTTTCAACTGTGCAAGGTTCAGCCTGACAATGGTTAACTTAACCTAAGACTATGCATGTACTTATATGTTTATGCCCATATGATAACATCAGTTTCTCTTAAGGTAGACGTTGAAAAGTTGAAACTAATTAAACTTTTGAGCGTGTCAGTGTTTTTGCGTGAGCATGAAAAGGGCCCTATAAAAATAGGGAAAAATAATTTATTCTTACCATGTTAAGGGGAGACTCAAATCGGAAACACATACATGTATCCTACCATGTTAAGGGCGGACTCCAATTGGGAATATGTAAAATTGTATTATTAAAGATAGACTCGCATTACATTGTTATGGATAGACTCCGATTGCCCCGACCATAAGCTAAATGCACGTATAATTTGAGTAGTTATTGACTAAATATAAATGACGATTATAATAGTTTTGCGAAAATATATTATGGAGAGAATAATAATGATAAATAAAATAAAGAGATTTATAATCACACACCTAAAATTTATGATTATAAGTATGGAAATTGTGGGAAGAATCTTATATATTGAAACGAAAAGTTTTATTTGGATCTTAGGGAGATAGATTTTATATGTATCATTATAGAACTTGAGAAAATTCTGGAATTAGCGCTAAGACAAGCTTTTCTGTTGACGCATTCAAATACCTACACGCAAAATACTGCTCTTGGAAATTTCAAAGCTTCCCTCGGCTTTCTTCATACTAAGAATAACCTTGCGCTATGGCGCTTGATAGGTTAACGGACTAGCCCTACCAGTGCTATCCACACGGAAAGAAATTTCGGATCAAGAGACTAGAAGGGTCTGCACTGTTGTAGTCCAAGCGAATGTTGAAGTATTACGATTCAGCGCTTGGAGACCTACAGTACGATACTTGTACACATACAGTCCGGCGCTACGTCGACTGCTGCAGCTCAAAGAGTGGGGCGCCTGCAGTCCAAGCTTTCGACTCTCAGAGTCTAAACTCTCGACTCAGCCGTATTTACTATATTAGATATGTGTATATGTGCATACAAATGCTGAAATACACACAAATCAATTAAATATAACAGCTATACGTAGTTTGATGTATAGCGTGACCAATATTTAATATCTTTATAGATTGAGCGTAAGCTTATTTTAGTAAATGGCAACTTGTTATTATTAATATTACTTAACTTATTTAGTCACTTTAATTTTTACAGCAAGAGTAGATTTGTATGAGAATTCAGCAACATTTTTTTTGTGAAAGATTGCAGTTCATAAAATACCATTGAAATTATTTATTTTAAAAAATACCAAAAATATTCCTTATCTGTTATTGAGCTTTTCAAATTGAACAATCTTTTTTCGTGAACTCATTCAACTAACCAATTTGAATTTTGTCTGCAATCGTTTTTAAAAATAATTTTTTAATAACAGAGAAACCAGAAACTTGGCCTAAATATGATTTAAAACAAAGCCAAAAATGAATCAAATCAAACGTGTATACAACCAAGACATAAAATACAGAGCCAAAATTTCATTACTTCTGACAAAAAAAGGTTTTTGATTAAAATATTAGGTTAACCTAGTGTGGTTGACTATTAATCCGCACATGCATGAGATTAATGCGTTGAGGATGTTAATGTTGATGCACAATAAATTTAGATGAATTTAAAGAATATTACTTACATTATAATACCTATAAGGTTGCAATGCATGTGCAATTGTAACAACGATAAATCTGCGCTTCGGGACACTATAGCGTACACTAAATGTATACCCTTCACGCTGCACTTGTTGTATTATTGCGTATTTGCGTGTTATTTATTATGGAGTGCCAGGTGTGTTGTTATATATGATATATAATATACATCCCATGTATAGTAAATACGGCTGAGCCAAGAGTTTAGACTCTGAGAGTCGAAAGCTTGGACTGCAGGTGCCTCACTCTTTGAGCTGCAGCAGTTGACGTAGCGCCGGACTGTATGTGTACAAGTATCGTACTGTAGATCTCCAAGCGTTGAATCGTAACGACATTTGCTTCAACATTTGCTTGGACTGTAACAGTACAGACCCTTCTACTCTATGGATCCAAAATTTCTTTCCGTGCACCGGCCATTTGCTATGTGAAGTAATCTGGAACGTCGTTATCTGCTGATTTTTTTTACATTTTTATAATTTTTGTACGTATTCTTATTCTCTCCAATTTCACCCAGAACATTTCTTTATTGATCGTATCAAATGCTGTTTTAAAGTCTACGATCACAGCATATGATTTATTGCCCACTTTCTTTAGCTTATTATTAATTAAACCATTTCTTACAAAAATATGGTTTCCTGTTGTTTTTTCTGCTTTCAAGTCAGCCTGACTCTCCTGTAATATTTTACACTTCAACTATTTTTTTTACTCTTTTAGCAATCAGAATTGCTGACATTTTAAATCCTACATTTAAATATTCCATCCCCCCGTAGTTTTAGCGTCCTCCTACTTCTTTCCTGTCTTGTAAATTTAAATATTTTCTTGCTTTTTTTCACCCTGTAATAATATGTGTCTCTGTGTATAATCTATTAAGTATGTTTAATGATTTAATCATCACAATCATGGGCAGATTTTTAAAACATTTCCTCACAATTCCGTTGTCTCCGGCGGCTTTTCCGTTTTTCATTTTTCCTAGGACTTTATTTACTTTAATGATCAATATATCCTTGTCAAAATCCTTTCAGACTCTGCTGTTGATTCCTGTAGCCTTTTTTTCGTTAACGGCATAACATTTCTCAATGTTGTCTCTTAACAAATTTTTAAAACTGTTTATTCATGCCTTTTTTCTTATTTCTATCGTTCTTTTTTTTCGGTTTAAATTTTCCAATTACTTTCAAAAACTTATTTATATTTTGATTTTTGCTATATTGCTCGGTTTTTGTTCGGTTTTTTCAATTTTCTTATCTCTAATAAATTTTTTTCAACTCTTTTTTCCTGTCTTCAATTGAATTTTGGTACTTTTTTATGTATTTTTTGACTTTTTATTATTTTGTTGTCTGTCTTTTCTGCTCAATTCATCTAAAATCATATGTATTAATTCTGCAATAATTTTCTTCTTTTGATTTTATAATTGCTAGTTCCTCTGTCCAATTATATAAGGTAAACTGTTTAATTTTTCTGTAATATTTATTCCACCTTGGTTAATTATCTTATCCAAATATTTCTCTTCTATCTTTTCTACTCTTTTTTAGTGCTCATATTTTTTACTTTCTTTCTACATGAGTATTTTCTTATGATTTTCTGGTTCCATTCCTTCCTACCTGTCTTGTAAATATCACACGAAATTTTACAGGTCATCGGTAGATGATCAGACTCATTTCTGGTTAACACTTTTAGAGTTTTAACCGCACTATATCCCTCGTCCTTTACTGCAAATACAAAATTAGGACTGATCTCCCCCCTTTTAAGTAGGTCATCCACCCCTTCCTGTGTAATGAAAGATGATTGCGAATCACTAAATTATTTAAATACAATATGTAGATGAAATATTAACTGGAGAAAAAATTGGAAATAAAGTTTTTTTACCAAAAATAACTTTAGATACTCGTAATATATCTTTACTGCCTCGTATTTTATACAGAAAACAATTCCCATTAGTTTGAGCATTTTCTATTACTATGAACGAATCACAAGGTCAAACTTTTGATAAAGTGGGTTTGTATTTATAAAAATCATCGTTCTCCCACCGTGAATTGTACGTAGTTTTATCAATATGTAAAAATTCTGATAATATATGCATTCAATGTGAATCTGAAAACAATGAAAAATTATAAAATATAGTTTTTACAGAAATTTTTGTCTAAAAGTGTTAGTTGACAATCTTTGAAATACCTCTAAATAAACTTTATTCTTTAATTGTAAGTGGAAGAATGAATCACGTAGTTTTTTGATGGTAATAAATACTTTGGAATTTAATGTTCTATATGAGAATTGAAATTTTATGAATTGACCTGTCATACGACAGTTGAAATTAAACAACAATAATATTGTCTGATGTGCAACAGTATCAGTGCATTTTGATAATTTCGTCTGTTGTGCTACGGTAACTCTCAAATTCCATAATTCCGTCTGTTGTTCGACGATAACTCTCAAATTTTATAATTCCGTCTGCTGTTCGACGGTATCTCTCAAATTTTATAATTCTGTCTGCTGTGCGATGGTAACTCCCATATTTCATAATTATGTCTGCTGTGCGACGGTAACTCTCAAATTCCATAATCCCGTCTGCTGTGCGATGGTAACTCTCAAATTTTACAATTCCGTCTGCTGTGCGACGGTAACTCTCAAATTCCATAATTTCGTCTGCTGTACGACGGTTATAGTGTTTTATTTATAAAATTTGATTGTTATTAGACATTTACAAAAGTTTTTCGATGACATCTTGTGAACTACTGCTATATATTTTCATTCTCTAAGTAACTTTTTCTCCTTTATAGATAAGAACACAGTAAAGTAATTTTATTGATCTTATAGGGCACATCTTAAAATCATATTGAATTTTAATTTTGAAACGCACTATAATATGACAGTGCTGATCGTAAGCAAGAATGAAAAAAATTGTCCCCGAGTGTAGCTCGAACACACAACCTCCTGCTTACCAGACACATGTTCTATCAATTGAGCTACGTGGGCTGCAAATGCCATTCACACAGGTACTGTTAATTTTTCATTCTCGCAAGTTTTCAAAATCAAATAATTAAGAGTCATAATTAGATCAAAGACTAAGTAAATTAGGATTTTATTGATCTTACAGGGCGTTTTGGATTTAAAATTCTATATGAATTTAATATGTGCCCTATAAGATCAATAAAATTACTTTACTGTGTTCTTATCTTTGAAGGGGAAAAAAGTTACTTACAAAATGTAAATTTACTAAGTCTTTGATCCAGTTATGACTCTTAACCATCTGATTTCGAAAACTTGCAAGAAACAAAAATTAATCAGAACCTGTAGTAAATGGGAATCATAACCCCCCAGTAGCTCAATTGGTAAATCATCTGTCCGGTAAGCAGGAGGTTGTGTGTTAGAGCCACACTCGGGGACGATTTTTTACATTCTTGCTTACGATCAGCACTGTTATATTATAGTGCATTTTAGGATTAAAATTCTATATTGATTTAATATGTGCCTTATAAGATCAATAAAATTACTTCAGTGTTTTCTTACTTCTATGTATAATATTGAGAATTATGAAAAGGGAAATGATGAATGTCTATTCAAACTAGAACTATTTTACGAAGAAATATTTGATTGGAAAGAGTTCATTTATATTTCAAAATAAAACTTACTTTCACTAGGTTTATTTTATTGTTGTCACTAATTTTAGGAATTTAACGTCGATCATTTTGTTTCCAAATTATGTAGTGGACATGTATATTTGTAGAGTTAACGTATATCCTTTTCTAATTTCTCGTTATTTTGGATTTTCTCCTTTCCGTTTATGGACTTAATTATAATCTTCTAGGAATATAATCTTTGGTGACAAATACTTACGTGGAGAGGTTAGTTTTTAGTCGGTAGGCACCCGGATGAATCCGATACTACCTCTGGTTTCCAACTGGGGGTGACTTTTGAAGATTTTCCCTTCTTGCTCCTTCAAAAAAATAAAAATAAAAAAAAATGGGTACGAAATTGTGTAAAAGACTCTTTGCATTGTGAGAGAATTAAAGAATGCACTTTATATTTAATAGAAACTTTAAGTAAAGTGTTAGAAATATGAACATAATAATTTTATATAACACAGTTAAGGGGGCTTCAGCGGGAGGAGTTGAGAGGTCGGAGGTGGTTTATTTGATGAATGAAAATCCGCTGATTCCAACGGTGTCCTGATTTACCCCTCTAGCCCTTGAAAATTTCGAGATATTGGCTCTCAAAGTTTGAAAATTAACACAACCTCTTATGGAGCAACGTGAAAACATCTTCTTTTTGTAACCAAAATCAAGGAAGAGGACATCAAGACAGACAGTTTTATAGAAAAAATCCTCAGCTTTCAGATGGTACCTTGCAAAATGTAGGTATCCGTGGGAAAATTCTAGATATTCCGTAGAATATTGATCGAGTCGTAGTATTTGCATTTGTTCAACATACAGCTATAACTATATATAATGGTGCACACGTCATGAATACACGATAGCAGTGATACCAACGAACCTAACTATTTTCGGGTTGGTATCCACTGCTCGTTGGAGCCCCCTTAATAGATAGTGTCACATGGAGAAGCTTCCATGTCGTCGTGGGAGCTGCATGGCAGCCGCGGGAGGGTGCGGGAGAGTACGGGAGAGAGAGCTAAGAACTACGACTTCTCAAAATACTATCAGATAAATTATTATTTTTCGATGGTTTATATGTGATAATGATAAGAAAAATGCGGGGGGGAGGGGGGCTGCGGGGAAGTATCCGGGGGAGCCTAATAAATTTTGCGGGGGAAGTTAGGGTGAGTGCAAGAGAGCGCGGAGGAGCTAACCCAAGAAAAATTTAGGTTAAAAATCACGTAAAAATTAACAGATAACCTTATGATAAGCGGGGGAGCGCAGGGGGAGCGCAGGGGATAAAGCTGACAACCCTGCACGATACAACTATATAATATGAGCGCGCAGTGGCTCAGTCGGATAGGCTGTGGGTCTCAGGCCAGTGAGCATATAAATTTTTTTAATCTTATGTGCTGTATACATTCGGTGAGAGATCGAGGCTATCGAGAGTTTCGAGAATCGAGATCGAGTCGATGAGGCCGTCGTCTCAACTTGCAAAGGTAGTCTGTGCAGCCGTTCTGCTAACACTGTTCCTGGTCGCAGTAAAATACAAGGCACAAGATTCAAATGCGCTATATGGGTAGAACCGGTAAAACCAAATTACTTAAACCCCAAGCATTATAATCCAGTAATCCGGAAGACAGCGACTAAAAAAAATGATGATTAAATAAATTATTAAATAAATAACGACACTACCTAAATCCTAAGCTTTTGAACCCAGTAACCCAAAGGGCCGGGGATTTAGCATTAAAATGATTGAATAAATTATTGATTAAATACCAACATAACCTAAGCTTCAAGCTTTTTAACCTAGTAACCCGGGGAACAGTAAGTTTCATAGTAAAATAATTGAATAAATTAATAATAAAATCACAAGATAACCTGAATTCCAAGCTTCTTAAACCAGTAACCCGGGCTACAGCGGCTAAATAATATGAAAATTTTATAAATTATTGATTAAAAAACGACACGACCTAAATCCCAAGCTTTTAAACCCAGTAACCCGGGGAACAGCGAGTTTCATAATAAAATGATTAAATAAATTATTGTTGATAAAATAACAAGATATCCTAAATCCCAAGCTTCATAAACCAGTAACCCGGAGTAAAGCAACTAAATAATATGATGATTGAATAAATTATTAATTGAATAACGACACGACCTAAATTATAAGCTTTTAAACCAAATAAGCTAGGGGACAGCAAATAAATAATGTAATGCGATAATTGAATAAATTATTAATTAAATCACAACACAACCTGAATCCCAAGCATTTTAACCAAGTAACCTGGAGGACAGCGAGTAAATAGAATAGGAACTAATAAATTATTATAAAAATTACAACATAACTTGAATCCCAAACTATTCAACCCAGTTACCCGGGGACAGCGAGTATATAATATATTAGTTGAATAAATCTTTATAAGTTTAACAATATAACCTAAATCCAAACCTTATTAACCCAGTCACCCGGAAAATAGCGACTAAATAATGTGATAACTGAATAAATGATTGAATAAATAACAACTCGACCTAAATCCGAGGCTTTTAAGCCCAGTCACCCGGGGGACAGCGACTAAATAATGTCTTGTGACAATTGAATAGATTATTGATTAAATAACATCACGACCTAAATCCCAAGCTTTTTATCCGAGTAACCCAGAGGACAGAAAATATAAAATATGTTGGTTAAATATATTTTTATTACACTAACAACATAACCTAAATCCCAACGTTATGAACCCACTATCCCGAGGTACTTTTTAACCAAGTAACTTAGGTGATAGCGAGTTGATAGTATTTTACTTAGAACAAAATATAAAAATAGTAACGTCACTTACATCCCTAGCTTTCTTAATCAATACTACTAAATTATAAAGCAGCTTAAACCAAGTGACTTAGCACCCATACTGTTGACTTCTTAATAAATAAATACTATTAAATAACAGCAGATAAAACCAAGTGACTCCGTGGGCAATATAATAATTTACTAATGAATGTACACTTGAAGAAAAATAGCACCTTTAACCAAGTGCCGTAGCAACAATAATTTTAATTTCTCGACAATTAGAAACTGGTGAACGACAAAGCACCGTGAAACCATTGATTAATCGCATTTACTGTGAATTTTTGAAATAAATAATAATTAAATGAAAAGTGCCTTAAACACAAAGACACAGATTGTATGATGTTCATTTCTTAATAAATAAATACGATTAAATATTTAAGTGCATAAAAATTAATGATGGATAGCCCAGACTGTTCTTCTTGATATTAAATACTACAAAGTCATGAAGCACCTCAAACCATGTGACTTATCAGGGCACATACTATAAATTTTATAAGAAATAAAAACTTTATAAGAATTAAAAGACAAAGCACCTCAAAGTAATTGACTTAGTAAGCATACTCGTAATTTCTTTTCAATAAATACTAATAAAATACAAAACACTCTAAATCAATTAACTGACGGCACATATTGTCCAGTTCTTCATGAATATATAGTATTAAATAACAAAGCACATGAACCCAAATGACGCAGCGTGCATACTCCCAGTTTCCAAATAAGTAAATATTATTTACTGACAAAGCACCGAAAATATTTTGAACCAGAGTGCATGCTGGTAACTTAAGAACTTATACCAGTTAACCCAGAGCGCTGACTATTCTTGCGTTTTAATCAATAACATAATTATTTATAACGTAAGAACGAATACCAGGTGACCCAGAGCGCTCAATTTCCTCGCGTTTTAATTAATGACATTATTATTAATAAAATAGGATCCAAGTTCAGGTGACCCAGGGGGCAGACTCCTCTCGCGTTTTAATTGATAAAAATATTATTAATAACGTGAGAACTAATACTAGGTGACCCAGAGCGCTCAAAATCCTCGCGTTTTATTTACTGACATTATTATTAATAACATAACATCCAATTATAGATTACACAGAGCGCTCAATAAACAACCGTTTTTATTAATAACATTTTTATCTTCAACGTAAAATGTAATACCAGGTGACCTAAAGCGCAGGCTTTTCTCGTGTTTTGATTAATAAGACTATTATTAATAACGTAAGAACCAATACCAGGTAACCCGGGCGCTTAATTTTCTCGCGTTTCAATTACATACATCATTATTAATAACATCATAACTAATACCAGTTTATTCAGAGCGCTGACTATTCTCGTGCTGTAATTAATAACATTAGTATTATTAAAAGCAGATTTGATTCTAGTTGACCCAGCGGGCTCAATTTTTTCGCGCTTTAATCATCACATTATTGTAATTAACGAAAGCACAATTGCCAGGTGACTTACAGCCCTTCATTTTCTAGCGTTTTAATTGATGATCATGCATGTACCGTACTAGATGATACCTGGTGACCCAGTGCGTTTGCGTTTGCTTTTAGTTTATTGATGTGACCATTATTTACAAAACAAAGGTGATTTCATCCAAACAACCTTGAACACGAACTTTTCTTTTCTTGTATTTCAGTATTATAACAAAGTAGTAATGAACAACAAAAGCACTTAAAGTAATTATCATAATGATTATTATAACGAAAATGTAATGAAAGCATCATTTATGGCAAACATTTTTTCGCTTATGACCCTGCACATGTGCGCCTACTAGCGTTAAATTTTTAAATGAAAATCAGGCAATAATCTAGAATTACGGCTTTGCAAAATTAATAGTGACTTTACCTTCTTTATTTCTGATAAGTATTGTATAATATACGAGTGCATATTGACTCATTTTGCGGTTACTTGCCCAGATCGTTTACTGCGTTGGTACTTGAATTTCAAACAGAAATTGAATGTTACAAAGCACCATATCTACGTAAAATTTGGTGTTCTAACTGATGAAATAGTAAAAACGGGCATTAGAATCAGTTTTTATTGAAATATTGGGGGATAAAGGGTCCAGATGTCCTTTTGGTCCTCCTGTCACAATTTCTTTTTTTCAACTTTTGACCCCTGGTGTACTTATGTATACATCACGGGCCCTAACTAAAGATCTGCGCGAGGGGCTGCACACTACGTAAAGTCCCAGAAAAATTACTTCCGAAGTCTTAAAAAGTCCCTTTGAGTCCTCAAAGGCATTAGAAGTCCAGAGAAATCTTGAGCATCATAAAACATCAGAAGCTAGCAGAATTCTGTAGATTTTAAGGGACTTAATTGGACTCTATAGACTTTGGTTGGACTTTCTGGTCTTGGGTTGGACTCCAAAGGATTTTTTTCGAAACACCCCGCTCCTACCTGTAACTTAAGCCCTTTCTACCTTCGTGCAACTTACATATGACAACTGAAACTTTTCTTCAGTAGCTAAAGTTAGCTGACTGGATCATAGCTCTTTACACACCTAAGGTGGTAAAGTAAATAATGTCCCAGATTGCATGTGTATTGTCACCCGAGGCGAAGCCGAGGGGGACAAACACGCGATCCGAGCATTCTTTACTTCCTCCCGTGTTGTGTATTTTATTTTACACCTCACCTGGACCAGGACAGACACATAACTGCCCACGCAGCGGGCGGTTAAGAGTCTGTTTTTCACACAATCAAATCCATTGTTACGTCGGAAGCACGCAACTCAGATATTATTAAATTTTTAGGCCTTAGCTTTTGCTTAATAGCCTGGGTCTCGATTCGGTGGTTAGGCAAATTTTACGCGGAGCTGGAGTCACTCGTATTAAGGAGCAATATACTCTTTAGCATGGGTGCCTGTTATATATATGAGAGTATCCAATTTTAATTTGGATTTATGCGTCACTAAAAGAAATAAAGTATTTTTTCGAGGCACACACTGTACCTTTAGATGAAAGGGAAAAATTGTGTGCAAGTACTTTTGGCCTTGTGACACTGTTTTTTACTGTTTTTAACGCACTTATTTAAACAAATAAAACAATTTATGATTTGTTGCATCGAATAAATGTTTTTCTTGTAAATTGACGTATTCTAAGCATAAATGGTCTCCTGTGTGTTTTTCGAAAAACGCAGTAAAAAAATGTTGTGAATTTTCTAAATGATGATAACTGTTTATCCAAGTTGGTTGAATAGCAAATCTTTCAACCGTAGAAAATACATAACTTTTTTTCATTGCATTTTTCGAAAAAGTTACAAAAGATTTTATATTCTTTGAATAGGTCAACTTACACGAAAAAAGTTTGTCTGATGCAAACAATGTAATTATTATTATTTGTTTAAACAAGTGCATAATAAGCAGTGTCACAAATCCTAAAGTGCTTGCACACATTTTTTCCCTTATTCCTAAAGGTGTATAGAATGAGAAAAAAATTTGTTCAAGTGTGTGTCTCGAAAAAATATTTTATTTTTTTTAACTGATGCGTGAATCCAAATTAAAATTGGATTTTATCATTATATGCACGGCCAAATTAATGCTTCCTGTAGAGAGATGCGCTCCGTACAGGGCCACAGTAACAACGGTAATCATGCATATATAATGGGCTAACGATTTTGTGCAACCGTACACGAATCGTTAGCCTATATTGGGGGAAAATATTATGCGGCGTAACACCTGTTGGGGATGCGTCCCCGAAGGTGTTGTCCCGCTATCCCGTACGCGCCTATTACGAGGAAAGAAAAAAAACTTAATGTGATTTATTTTCACTTACTTTTATTGAATTTAACCGGGTACACGGTTGTCAGCAAGAGGGAGGCACGAAAGCCCTGATCGGAATTGTCCCGGCAGAGTTTGGATATTCGAAAGCTCTGATCGGAATCGTCCTGGCAGAGTCTTGACTTTTAACCGGCGGTACGGCAAGTCTGCTCGAGCTCAAAATGCGCCTGCTTATATACAAGCTGGGCTAATTACTTGCTGACAAAGATGTAAGAGAGCTGGGCGGGAAAGATTCTAGAAGGTTCTAATGACTTATTGTCAAATAGAGAACCTCCTATGGTCTTTCGTTCTTATCTTGGCCACTCACAGT
>JAPYYV010001524.1:0-24275 GCA_030522625.1 Copidosoma aretas | reverse complement strand
TCGTCGGGCTCCTCCTCGGCCCCGCAGCTGCTGCTCACTCCTGCCTCGGCTGCACGCTCTTCTCTGGCTTCCCCGTTATGCGCGCCGCCCTGCCGGGGCTTCTCTCGCCGCTGCTGCCCTCCATCCCCCTACCCTGTGATCTCCCGCCCTCTCCTCGCGGAGCAAAAACATTTCACCGCCAACAGCCATCACCCTTCGTACGGGTGTGCGCGCGTGCTGTTTTCTCCCTCCTCGTTTTCGCGCTCTCTCTCTCTCTCTCTCTCTCTCTCTATCTCCTATATACGCACGAGAGGGGGAGATGATGATTCAAACGGATGCTGGAGAGGCTGCTATTGATCGCCCGGGTCTCTGTGACGTACGCCCCAGGGGGGGGGGGGGGGGCTATTGGGTTCGGGAGATCGTTAGGCGCTCCCCGGGGGGGGGGGGGGGGCTATTGGGTTCGGAAGATCGTTAGGCGCTTCGATAAATCCTTCCCTTTCGGAGGCCGGGGTTCGATTTAAATACTGAGCTGAGGGGTGGTGGGTCCGTATACGAGTCGCTGTCGATTGTGTGGTGTCCGGCGGAGCGCTTTTTTTCTTTCTTTTTCGCCAAAGTGGAAATTAATCGACAAAGAGTGGTTATTTTGGTTACAAAGAAAAATATGTGATTATATGCATCTCTTCAACATCGAAATGAGAAACGCTTGTTTGTAGATTGATTGATATTTTTGTTTTTATTGTAACGCTTAGGTACGGTCAGTCACACGTCCACGACATTCATTTGTAACATTTAACTAAAATTTTATTAACGAGCTTTCTATGTATACTTTAGTCAAAGTAGTACTTATATATATAACGTACAAGATTTCATTCTATCATTTTTCTTTGTTTTTATGTTTAACGTTACACAATTTGATTCATTATTAAGTTAGAAGAACAACTCTGTTAGAAATATTTTACATAATCGATGAAAAAACCTTTCAAGCAATAGCACGTATAGAAGTAAAAATTTCCGACACCAACAAACTATTTCAATAGTTTAACCATTCTTTAAATAGTACTGTTTATGATCCTTTACTTTTTCCCGCGATGAAAACATTTTTTTTTCCTATGTAAATATAGAACCATAGAATTTTTCAAACTTATTTCTCGACTCACAATTAATGTGTCAAATAAAATAAAAACGCACACACATTAATTTTTACCAGTCACGAAACATAAAATGATTTCTCAACCTGTATCTTTTTTCAAAACAATCGTAAATCTAATATTTAATCTGCTGTGTTACGCGCGTAAAGTATATTCACAGATGGATATTCACAGATCATGGAATGAATAATGAGCTGGCTAAATGATCTGGCTATAAATCATGTACATATTTTTTTAATAACGATTGCGCCTCGGATTTAACGACTGCGTCTTCATCAGTTCTAACTGGCAAGTCTTTGAGCTGACTGAGCCATCTTAGGGCTTCATCAGGCTTACCAACTGCTATGTAACTCTTGCCGAGGAATAGTTTATTTTCCCAGTGTGGTTTCAACGCCAGCTTTTCTGCTGCCTCGAAGAACGGTATCGCGTCTTCATAAGTTCCTTTGGGCACCTCGGCAAATAGAGTTGATGCAATCTGATGATTTTTAAATAAATTATAACATTTAAAAACGATTTTTTATGTCTGAATTTTTATTAGTCTAAAGCTTTACTTTTTTCTCTATCCAAGTCAACTCTGAAACTTCAAACTGGAATCTTCCCATGAGATGATGTAAATAATTATCGTTGGGCATTATTTCAATTGCCTTTGCTACATAATCTTTGAAGACATAACCAGCTTTTATTCTTTCTTTGGGGGCCATAGATTTACTCTTTACCCCAATAAGAATAGCGTACCACTTGTACAAATTCCCATGCTGTATGTGCAAAAACTTCTCACAAGGTTCCAAACCTGTAAATAAATGGATAATTATTTTCTTTGCGAAGGTAATTTGTATACAAATAAAAACTTGTTTAATCACCTTCTAAGATGTATTCTTTATGCTTTTTCGGTTCCAGGAGAGAACAGTAATAACAAGCTTTTGCAAACCTCCAGATAATTTCCAGATCGCTCGGATTTTCGTGTAACAAACTTTTTATTCTGATATAAACGTGTGGTTGCAATGATGTATCTTCGCTCTCCTGATCAAGCTCCAAAAGTTCAGCATTCATTCCTCCTTCAATTGCTCTAAAGAACTAACATATAATTTCTGTCTTTTTAAAATAGAATGTTTGTTTGCATAAGTCTCTGAAATCGAATTGCTACTTAGAACTAAAAACTAACAATAATACTAATAACAACAACAACAACAACAACAACAACAACAATAACAACGATAATAACAAAATTAAAATTGAATATTAAAGGTATATTTTTACTTCAATTACAAGTACAATAAAATACTAGTGTTATTCAAGCCAAAATTAAAAGCAATTATATACAGAGGTATATACAAACAATGACTATAAATAGAAACATTATTTACCCGTTTGTAATATCTTCTTCCTCATCTGAACAGTCAAAGAATTCATCGTCACCAAAGTCTGTACCTGCTGTTGAAAAAGTATCAATATCTACTTCTTCAGTTCCTAGGGAGACAGTATCATCAGAATAGATTTTCCTCCTTACCACCTTTTTCCTTCTACTCTTTTGTAAGTTGGCTTGCTGTGCTCTGAAATTTTTTATTTTTTACTCGCAATGTAAAAATAACTTTGGTAATAATAACTAAAGAATGTATTTTTTTATTAGTACAATCCAACTTCTGCTCAATTGATATTTTCTAATTTGATTATCAAAAAGTGTGACATAGTCTCATTGTCAAAACTAAAGAACTAAAGATAGAAAGCACTGTTATTCAGCAATTCTAATGATATGTGCATACAGTATATAGGTAGTAACTATACCTTAGAGCTTCCAATTCTGCTTGTAACTCCACCACCTTTCGATTAACTCTGTCAATGTTATTATTCATGGTAGAATGTTGCTGTCTTTCCATAACTTTCTGATAAATCATAACAGCTGCCACACTGACAACCCCAATGGTTGCTCCAACCGCAGCAGCAATAACATTTGAATTTTGAAATGAACTCATTGTGCTGCAATGTGAAATATGTCTGATGAATATTTTACATACTTAGCTTGGCAAAAGTGAGATATCTGAGACATCTCCCCTGCAATGGGTGTACCTCTTTCTTATAATACTTTTTGTGCCAAATAATTTTTGCATAACGCCTACGAACAAAATCTGACTGATAATATTTGAACAAGTGTGCAGGCAAACTCTTTATCAAGGAAAGAAAGATAACTCAAGGCTAGAATGATTTAACAAAATGATAGCCAAGCAAACGCATGCAAAAAAAAAATTGTCATTTCAAACTGCAGCCATGAATAATTCAGCTGAGCTGGATTGACTCTTGATCGCTGTTTAGCATTGCATCAATTGATGTTAGGACATACACTTTAATCTTGAGGATAATTGAGGGAAAAACATTTACCTTGCACTCAGAAAGTGTTCGTACTTGTCAATTTGAGCCTTCCCCCCCTCTCTCCTTTTTAGCTTGGTATATATAGCTAGTTGAATTTAACAAACAACAGTGGAGCAGCAGACTAACGTAAGTAATTTGACGCACATGTACGTACGCAGACGAAACAGAGACAATGATGAACGATTTATTTCATTTCAATTGAACACACTGGTCGACAGATGTAAAACTCACATATGTAAGTACTCATAAAAAGGCACACTCCAATGAAAGAAAACAAAAAATCGTGTCCAACGTCCACTGTCTTATCATCGTAAGTACTGTTTACTCAGTACTTAGTTCCCGATTCCGAATTTCATCGACTGCACTAAAACGAAAACGCGTGAGTCCAGCATCTGCATGGGGGAGATAACATTAACTTGGGCAGGAAAAGAAAGTCAAGGAAGGATGATGAGAGAGAAAAGAAAAGGGAAAGGGGCGTATGGTCGAGCGGCCGATCCCCAAAAAAATAAAAGCATTCCGGACACTTGGTATAGTTTAATACAGTAACAACCGGCTTCTGAAAGTTATAAGTGATGGAACTAACTGATAAGGAGTGTCACGATGAGTTGAAGGTAAAATTAAAAAAACGGATGCACAATGCTCACACTGCGCGCTGATTTTGCGGAGGGTTAGGAGAAGGGAGCGGCTTGTATTTGATTGGAAAACTCTCACTCGCGAATTTTGACGATGCCGCGCGATGCACGAGCAAAGTGTGTCAGTTTTGCACTGTGGCCTTTGCGGCGAGGAGCGGAGCAGAACGATCAGAAACTTATGGAGGTTTGGAGTTTGGAGGTATATATATAAAATCGTGCGATAAGGAGTAGGAAGAGAGGAGGAGGAGGAGAGGAGCGAAAGGGGAGGAGGAAGCAGGGGGGAAAACCACGACTTTTATTTCTCTGCATACAAGTCTGCACTCTGCAACCGGCATGCTATGCTATAGCTATTTCTTTCTTTTTTACGCTTCTTCTATCTCTCCTCTGCAGAGCGGCATTAATTTTTTCCATTCGAGCGCTCGACTTGCACTTGTATGGTATTTAGTGCATGTTGTACTCGTGGCGGATTCGACAATTGATTTCATTGATTTTTTTTATCTACTTTTTTTTTGAAGCAGCGGTACTTACAAGCGCATTGCGATTGATACGAAGCGTAATTGAAATATTATTACTGTTGGACTGCATGCACGTGCAACATGCAACGTGATAATAATAAATGCCACAGTGCTAGACACAGATCAATCAAATGCAGGGAAGCTTGCGAGCTTGCAGCAATATATATTTTTATTTTTTTTTGGGCCATGAAAAAACAATGTATTGTACCTACGAGTTGATTATTCGAACACACCCGTTTTTTTGGTTCTTTTTCAATGCAATTTTGCAGCACAATTCGTGCTGCACGAAACTGAAAGTAGTGCATATATTGACATTTTCGATTTCGCGTTCGAAAGAATGGTAATTTTGTCTTGCTATACAACGACGAACTGAAGTTTTAGCAATCGATTTAATAAGTATTCGCAGCTTGTTCGGCGTGAGAATTATTTCATAGGCATATGTGCATGTGTATTTTTTATTTCGATGTCTTCTACTTGCTGTGATGTACACATATATACGCTCAAAACGGCCTCGCTCTGAAATCCTATTTTTTTATCGTTCATAAACCTTTCGATCGGACAGTGCCGCTCTTTCCCGTTTGTTTTAAACAAAATTTGCGCACACAGTCGTTTTCTCCAAAATCACGAAAAATAATAACAATAGTTGAAAACTAGCATTTTTTACGTTACTCTTAAAATGCATTATATTTCATCAAAAATCCCCATTGTTGATTGAACAGCAGCAACTTAGCTGTCTGCATTCTGCAACTTCTCGTTCGAAATTTCGTACCCACGCAAAAGAGAGCGCGATATGGCGCGGTCAGCTGATTTCAGCTCCGAACACGAGCCAGCTATTGCGCGCCATACTTATTCCCTGCCACTTTATAAGTAGTTGTTGATGGCAGATCGAGACAACAGCAGCAACATGGTAGGAAACGCCATCGAGCCCCGGGAACGCGGCGCCGAGGACCCGGAGAACGAGACCAGCGGGAACCAGGAAGATGAGGAGGAGGAGGAAGAACAGATGAGCGAAGAAGGCGAGTTCCCTAATGTTAGATACAAGTTTTATGAATGTGTGTGTTAGGAGTGTTTAGTTTTTGGGCGTTGTTGTTTTTTTGGCTTCATAGAATATGTCAAGTTAAAGCAACGTTCGTTTTACAGAGTTCAAGTCATTGAACGATCAACTCGACAAGTTGAACGTGGTGCTGGACACGCTAGAGTCGAAGAACGATAACATTCACGCCGAGCTGAAAGAATTGCTCGAGTCGAATCGAGAATGCAGGAAGCAGTTCAAGGAGGATCACACTAAAGAGCAAGGAGGGGCAAAGTCTTAATGATCCATCGTTTGCATGTTACAGTATAAATATATTTAATTGTATTATTTTGTTGAATTTTAGCGCTGTATCCCTGCAGCACCGTGGTATTTATTTTACGTTCGTTTGAATGCACGTAACTGATCAAAGTTCAAATTGTAATTTAAAAGAAAGAAGATAAGTTCTGTTGGAGTTACATGTGTGGGAAGTTACATTCCTGATTGTGAAAGTTTGTATACAGACTGCAGATGTGAGAATTTGAGAATGACGACGTGTGCATAATTGTATGAAAATATATATGAATAAATTATTGTTCTACAAAAGTACACAACTGTTTTTGGAACTTGGATCCGCAGCAAACAGTAAAAGATTCTTAAAAATCTCAATGTCGATGTCTTGGATTATGTAGGCGTTCGGTTCGTTGAATTTCATGTGATCAATGACAATTTGTCCTCGCGTTTTTAAGCCACCGAGCTCAATGTCTACGTGATGCATCACGACGTCTTTGGCTATGTCTGGTCTTAGAAAAACCCCAGCTACATAGGCATCACAAGGAATGTAGTGAAGTTCGTCTTTCACACTGTTGACTCCGTCATCGATTTTATTTAGAAGCTGAATCACAGGAGTATTGACTCTAGCAAAAATTTGTTTCCTCCATTCCTGAAATGATCATTAGTTCGTTCACAAAGTTTTTTTTTTCTGTATATTGACAACAAAAATAACATGCCATGTCGATTTTGGCTTTCAAACATGTTTCCCATGTAATGAGCCACAATTTCTTTGGAGTGTTGTCTGTAACGATGTGCACACTTTCTGGATCACAAAAGAAATTGAATTCCGCTTGCGATGTTATGTTACCAACTCCTAGTGAAATTCAATTTTTTTTTTTTTTTTTTTTTTTCTTTACAATTTATAGTACTTTTTTAAAACGCGTCTGAAGAAAAATCAATCACCTGCGGAATTGCCGCCCATGACGAAAAACTTTTTTACAGAGCCGGCAAAGCTCGGATACATCTTAATGGCAAGTGCAACATTCGTCAATGGTCCCAGACAGAGTATCGTCACCTCACCGGGGTGTTCGGCTGTTATGCTCTGCAATGCATTGACGGCGTGTTTCTCTTTCAATCTACTTGTGTCAGGCACGTCCGTGCAAACATCACCAAAACCATCTGCACCATGGTATGCGTTGAGTTTGGCAAATTTAACGTTGTCTGTTGACAGAAGAGCCGAATCCGCCCCTTTGTAAACGGGTATCTGCGTTTGAATTTGATCGATAAATAACAATCATTTTTCAGAAATAAATTTGGCAACTCACGTCCAATGCATCGCAGACTTCGAGAACCCTGTAAATGTTTTTAATTACATTGTCAATATTCGTGTTTCCATTGACGCACGTTATGGCCAGTATTTGTACTCTCTTATATTTTTGTGCAGCTACCAGCATCGCTATAGCCAAGGCATCGTCGGTCCCAGCGTCGCAGTCGACAATAACTTTTTGGCACTCCATTTATAAGTATTATTATTACCTGCGTTATCGTCAATTTTCGTTCCGATACGTTGAATCAGTCTTTCTCTTTTTAAATCTCAAATGGCTGTTATCTCTTCCAAATGGATCGCGTGGGGAGAAAAAACAAATTTATTATTTCTACCGTTTCTGTACGTCACCTTTTCCACTGTAAGCTTAAGTAGTCTGCTAGCTCTGCTGGATCACGGGAGTACGGGACACGGATACACACATCAAGCTTGTTACAACAACCTTTCAGGGATAACGAGCAGATTCGATCGGTGCATAGACATGTATTAATTTTCAGTGATCGCCACTGAGAGAGGGAGAGAAGATGAACAGCATACAGCAGTAACGATAATGGCCCAATCAGTCTAATCTAATTAAGATAAATTGAGAACATAAACTTATCAACAAAGCGAGATTAAAAAAGCTTTTCCCTAATAATATAACATAATCATCGAACTCTAAAAAAGTAATTCCTTGTATTCGCTATTACTATTATTATCGAGCGCTTTCAATAAAAATTGTCCGTTACGTGGTTTTGAAAAAAAATTAGTACCAAGTACCGCTGAAACTGATCTTACACGGAGTAAAATACAAGTAAAAAAGCGGCCAAGTTTTAATTTATTATGATTGATAAATAATGTTGCGATAGTTGAAACAAAATTGTAGTGTTATATTCTCAGATGACCGCGAGCACGCCAGAGAAGAAAGATAGAGGGGAAAAAAAAAACTGTTGGAACAAAACTCTCGAAGGGAAAGAGAAAAAGAACAAAGAATTGGGAATACGGTTCAATCAATGTTTTCCGACTCACAACGCTAAAAGACTTAACTAAAACATAATATACCCTTCACAGATGAAAAAAAGAAATTGGCTTTTAAAGCTTGGAGAGTATCAGTTTATCACGAAGCTCTTTGTTGAACAACAAATAACGAGTTTCTCTTTTTTCCGGATTAATGTTATTCATCGTTGGTGCGGCAATCACCGAAATCTGTGGAGAGCCTTGCGCTTGGACGGTGCGCTGAATCCATCACCGTGTCACGATTGTGATTTTTCCCCGATTCCCCGATTTTTCGCGGAACTGTTCGCGAACGCCCATATATTATTCATCTCCCGTTGCTCCGAAACTCCTTTCAAGCGCTGTCATCAGCCACTTTTCGCGCAGCACGAGACGCTCTCGCCATACAGCGGCAACCCGACAATATATTACACCCCATCAAGTAAGTTGTAAGCAGGTGCTTGTACGCATACGTAAATCGGCAAAGAGTGCGCGTCTCGTTAATGCTTTTTCTTTTAAAAACTTTTTTTCAAACTTTCATAGTCGTTATAAGTCTACTGTAAGTAGTGTGCAGTGGTGCAGTGTGTGCGAACAAACACACGATCATGGCACGCATCGGGCGACGATGACGGTATGACGAGGTGGAGGAGGGAGCGAAGTATAAGGTCCTCGGAGGCTCCTCCGGCTCTTGCGGATAGTGAGTGCGCGTGGAAGACTGCACCCCCTGGCTGGCCGCCCTTTCCTCTCGGATCGTTACTGTTCCCTACTCCCTCGCTCGCGGAATTTAATCGGGAGAATAGAGCCGAGAGTGAAAGCTCCCGGGCGGCCCTTCGAGGAGTTTGGAAACATGGACGAGGCGCGGTACCTCAAAAGGTGGGTCGTTCGAGATTTTTGTTGCACTTCGTTTTGATTTTTCTGACAAAGTGCAGGGAAGGAAGCACAGGCGCGTACTCTGGTCGCGGCCCTTTTATTGTATCATTACCCCATTTGCTTCCATCAACTGTGCAGCTATAAGTATGATAGGCAATTAACCTACAAGCTGTGGTTTCGCGTTTTCGATCAAACGAATCTGTTTTCATGCGAGCTTTCGGATTGTGCGGATTGGCTCATTGTTTCCTTTTTTTGTTTTCCATACGCCGAGGAAAATCGCGAACACGATTGTTTGTGTGAAGTTTAAATTGAACCTGCTCCGAAAGCCTTGCAGCCAATGTAAAATACTACTCAAGTATTTTGGGAACGATTTTTTTCCCTATTTTATAACGTCAAGCGGGAAGAAGATGCCTGTGATTGTGAATCAGCTGTCGGACCCACGGCTCCTGTTGCGAAGTCTTTGCGAGTGGGATTTTTTTTTCTTACATAAATAGAGTACATTCAATTTATTTCATGTTACTCATCTACCGAGCTTTCGGGAATAAAAAATAAAACATGTACATACTCTTTGCAAGCTCGAATGAAGGGGTCGAAGAGCTTGGAACGACTTGTGAATTTTGAGTCGCACGCTTGTCCAGAAATCGAATGAATTGCCATTGTCAGAATCATTTCGCGTTGTTCGTTTCATGGTGTTCTAAAAATATATTTATCAATTGGTCTTCACCCTTGTATAGTTTTAATTATCTCAAATATGGGTTTGAGTATTTTTTATTCTTTAATTCATCGATTGAGTGCTTGTGGAATTCGATTGGAAGATTTTTGCAAAAAAAATTAATTCACCTTTTTGGTGGATAAATGAAGATTATGCGCTTTTGCATATGATGCACAACTCACTCGGTGAAGTGAAAAGTTCGATCACAACGCATTTATAAAAAGGTAGATGGCATGAAACGATTTTTCAACAAATTCAAAACGATCGTCGTTATAAAGTCATATTATGCGGTAGAATTACAATTATTTCTCGTCAAGTATGGGAAAGACCAAATTTTCCAATATTTTTAGTTATTTTTTCCATTCATTCTATTATTTTTCTATACAAAAAAGTTATACTCCAAAAATATCTTCAACTTTCTACCGATTACTTCCATACGTGCGATACAAAATACTAAGGCCGTTCCCATATTCGACCACCGAATTTGTTTGCACCAAAAATAAAAGATTTATGTGTCCTTACACTTTTATTCTAGTAAAAATATAAGGCACTCCAGTGCTGCAGTGGTGATTACAAAAAATTTATTAATATCCATGGACTCTTTTACTATATATTGAAAAATTCACGACTGCACAATGACTCTAGACTTTTAATCATTGTGCTTAGAGTGGTGCTTGGATTATCGATTCTTCAACTGAAATATTTATGGGATAGTTACACACATACTGGGACCGCAAAAATTTTTAGTTTAAAACTTTACATAAAAAATTTCCTTCTTAGAAAAATAAGATCTGGAAACCTCGATGTGCATCAGACTGAGAAGGCCCTAGTAGTGAACTATGACGTCGAAGCTCTTATCTTGGGCGAACTCGGAGATCCAATGCTGGGGGACCGCAAAGTAAAGTATCTTACGTTCATGAATAATTATTTTCCTTATTCACATATTATACTACAATTTATGATAAACAAGGGTATACTATTTTTACTCAGGAGTGCCAGAAAATCATTAGGCTTAAGAGTCTTAACGCAGACACGAACGTCAAGCTCTTAGCCAAAGAAGTCATAGAAAAATGCTCTCTCATACACGAATCAAAATTACAGGAAGTTGAACAGTTGATCTATTATCTTCAGAATCGAAAGGAAATCAACGAAGGTAAAACAAATAATTATGAATTTTACTTGCTGGTTCTCAATTAAAAAAGTGTATTATTATAAGAAAAATCATGACACACAGATAATGAGAATAACGGTCGTTTCCCAAGACCACTGTCGTCGTACTCTCTCAACGCCGAGAGCCCGGAGATGGAGCGCGCGGTGATCAGCAACATCGACAAGTACATGGAAATACTCTACGAGGAAATACCGGACAAAATAAAAGGATCGTCGCTGATCTTGCAGTTGGCCAGGATACCAGACAACCTTCAGGAGTTGGCCAAAAATGGTGCTTACTATATTACATCGTCGTGTTATCAAAATTGAATTTGAAATAATTCGTAAAACGATCGTGTCGCTGTATACTTTCAGAGTCGCTGTTTAGCGTGCTAGCGCGAGTTTTGCGAGAAGACTGGAAAAAGAGTATCGATCTGTCTATAAATATAATCTACATATTTTTTTGCTTTTCTACGTACAGACAATTTCACGATGTCGTTCTGGAGCACAGGGTGGGTCTATGGACGTACAAATAAAACAAGTATTTTTGCATTTAGGCAAGTGTGACACAAGGTTTTACTTGTTTCAGATCGGCTCGCTCTGTATGGACATCATAGACTATGAATTGAACAGGTACGATCAGTGGCGGGAAGATTTGGAAAAGCGTCGAGGACACTTTGAAAATAGTACGGGCTTGTTTATGCGGCCTGTGGTAAGTCCAGAAGGTTCGGATAAGAAATTGAAGGTAATAGACGACGTGTGGAGTTCCGACGGGCCAATCAATTATCAAGAAAAGAAGAGGTCGGCCGACGAAGTTTGCGAAATGACGAAGGAGGAAGTGGAAAAGCTGAAGGACGAGCTGGAGAAGAGCCGAAGGAAGTTTAAGAATCTGACGAAAAAGCAGGAGCAGCTGCTGAAAGGTTTGTGAAGAAAATTTAATTTACACGAAAAAACCTGATGGACTGGATGGATTTGTCTTTTGTTCAACAGTCGCTTTTTACCTGTTGCTCAATATCGCGGAGAGTCCGGAGGTGGAGAAGAAAATGCGAAAGAAAAATCTAACTGGGCTGCTCATGAAGACCTTGGACAGGAATAACACGGATCTTTTGATATTGGTTGTAACTTTTTTGAAGAAACTGTCGATACACAAAGAAAACAAAGAAAACATGGTGAGTGATTCGATTAAGCCAAATAAGGATTTTTTAATAGACAAACTTTGCATTTGCAGGCCGAGGGAAGCATTGTAGAAAAATTACCAAAGCTTCTACACAACAGCAATCAAGACCTTGTATCCTGTACTTTGAAATTGTTGTTCAATTTGTCCTTTGATGTCAAGCTTCGAGGGAAAATGATAAAAGTCGGGTTGTTACAAAAATTTATCAAGTTATTTTCCCACGACGAAGTTAACAGAATGACGATTCTCGGATTGTTGTATCATCTCAGCATAGATGACAAAGTCAAGCCCATGTTTACAAATACAGATTGCATTCCTATGGTACAGTTTTGATTTTTTAACAGTGGAAAATCACAATATGTTTTTGTAACTTACCGATCGATATTCAGGTTACAGACTCACTTTTAGAGTCAGATGATGACCAAATGGTTCCTGAACTGATCGCACTCTGTGTGAATCTCGCCATAAACAGTAAAAACGCGGAATTGATGATACAGAACAATCGACTGCGGCATTTAGTAGAAAAAGCATTTAAATCACAAAACAACTTATTGATGAAAATAGTTAGAAACATATCGCAACACGATTTTGCCAAAGAACATTTTGTGGTAAGCGTTGAAAAACGAATTTACAAATCATAAGTAGCAGGTAATATGTCTGCCTTTACGCTAAATCATCAAAGTAAATTACAGGAGTTCGTTGGTGATTTTGCAATGGCTGTGACGCAATCCGAGTGTCAAGACTTTGTCCTGGAAGTCGTCGGCATCATGGGAAACTTGTCCCTGCCGGATTTGGATTACTCCCAAATTCTCGAGAGGTGCAATCTAATTCCGTGGATTCGTAATACACTCGTTCCAAGTAAGCATACATTTTGAATTGTTATTTTTGTAAACCAGTAAATCTCGATGAGCGAATCATGATCGTAAATTTCATTCGATTCAGGCAAGGCTCCTGACGACTTGGTGCTCGAAGCTGTGATATTTTTAGGTACGGCAGCTGCGGACGAAGATTGCGCCCAATTGATATGCAAGGCAGACATGCTAAAATCTTTGATTGAGCTGTTAAAAGGTTCGTTTGAATTACGCTTCAAGCATAATTTAAAAATCCGACAATGTACGATGCGTCAATTTTTTCGTGCAGCAAAACAAGAGGATGACGAAATGGTTTTACAAATAATATACGTTTTTTACCAAATATCCAAGCACGAGTCAACGAGGCATTATTTGATTCGCGAAACTGCCAACGGTAAGTGTTAGTTTGGCTCTTCTAATGTATGTATATTCACAATTTTCCAATTCAACGCATGTAATTTTCCTTGCAGAAGCCCCGGCTTACTTAATCGATCTGATGCACGATAAGAATCCAGCAATACGGAAAATTTGCGACGCGTGCTTGGATGTGATTGCTGTAAGTTTCTCGCACTGAACTATGTTTTTCCAAAAATAGGGAATGATTAAACTTTTTTCTCAATTTCATACAGATATGTGATAAAGATTGGGCGGCCAGAATAAAATTCGAAAAATTTCGATCGCACAACCAGCAGTGGCTTGGAATGGTCGAATCGATCAATATTGACTCGATTTCCGGTAGTCTGCCACCAGCCGAGGAAGAAGACATCGAGGATGAGGATAGTTTGGTGCCGTTTTCCGAAGGAGAACTTTTGCAACACACGATGCTGTTCCCATCTTCGTCGTCAGGTAACTCATTAAACACCTGTATAAATAGTCGACCATAAAGTTACATTTGGTGATCGAAATAAAATTTATTTTTCCATCTGTCAAGGCTCAAACACAAGGTTTACTCTTGACGAGGAGGAGCTGGCAGCCAGAGGTGCTTTTGATAATACTTCAGCAAGTTCCAGTCGACCCATAAATCGGTAAGTACAAAAAAAGCAACTCTAATTATTTGTTTATCCCAAACGCTGTATTATTTTACCTATTTAGATATAACAGAGATTTGGACGAGATAACCGAACTCATGGCATCGACCAAGTCACGCCTGTCCATGGGTTCAGGCATAGAAGACTTGTATCATAGCTCGAAGCTAAAACTGGACGCCGACACCTCGCACTTGGTCATGTGAATACTCGCTAATTACTTATTGGTCCTGGAAAAAAGACTCAAGCAGGGAGCGTCAGCACGCTACACACCTGATTATCTGTCCAAAAACGTTTTTTAATTATTTATCAATACTGTCTAACTAGTCAAAAGAGGCCTCGTCAGTGTTTTTTATCGCCACGCTCAAGCAAACGATCAAATGCTCAACGATTAGAGAAAAAATACCGCACGCATTGCAAGAGGAAAACGAAGCATCGTAGTTATGTTAAGAAACCGCCGCGTTCCAGCACTCTTTAGTCGTTAATTTTTTTTTAATATGACGCGCGTATCTATTGTCGAAGTGCGTTTTTTTTTAAAGATTGTTTTTTCATCCAAGACGATTTTTTGCTTTAACCAGCAGTATTCGTGCAATACGTTAAACTATAAACACAAGAGTAGCAATGTAAAACTCGGAAAATAATATAACTTTTGTAAGATAATTGCATTTTGAAAACGATTGGTTGTATGTGTATTTTTGAACAAAGCTAAGTTGAAAGGTGATTTGAAAAATAAATGTGATCGGGGAACTTTATCGCTTTGGACTCTTTGGAGTGCCACTTTCTTATGTGTAATTCGGATATACATTTGTTTGGCATAGAAGAAAAAAATAGAAAAGAAACACTTGATTTTCGAAGATTATTTAAAAAATCTTTTTTATTATTGTTATAATTAATATTGTTTTTAAACACAGCCACAGAGATAAAATAGATGATTGATTTGACGATTACTCGAGTTGTTATGCATATACATGCTTTTTCCATGTGTTTTGAATCATGTAATTATGTACACATATTATACAAATGAAAAGTACTAACTTTTGGACGACAGAAAAGAATGATGTGAAAAAAATTAACAATGATTAAAAAAAAGAAAAAAAAATATCAATAAAACAAACTGTTAAATCATCATTGCGTAATTTTTGGCTTGCAAGTCGAGCTTATACACCGTCGAACATAGCCACCCTTAGCGGGATGCAAAACGATCGTATAACTATTGTCTCCATCCGTGTAGTAGCTGTGCTCTTTCAGGCCCCAGCTGACCGGACTGTCGACGAAGCCTTGCACATCCAAGCTGCACCAGAGCAGGGTCTCACCTCTCGCTGAAATGTATTCGCACAGCAGCTCGTGGATTTTAAGGAGTTTGCGCCGCGTGAAGAAACCCGTGCACTGAAGATAGCTGATCTGGCCAACTATCTCTCTAGGCTTTGGACACTGGTACGAGCTTACATACTTTGCATCCTGGCCTTCGTTCGTTCTGTGGAATATTTATATCGATTATTACTATTTTTACAATTTTTTTCTCGCTTTACGTATTAGAGAACAAGTAAATTGATCAACAGAATTTAGGAATAATCAAGCCTATTACAGAAAAGCTTTTTTGATTTCTCTAATTGACGTTTGCGCGAAAAGTAGATCAGTTTTTATTCTTTGTAAGAATGACCATCAATCAATTAAGGTAACAGTGTACGAACAATGAAACTTTTCTCATTTGAGATCAATTGTTATTTAATTTAGAGGCATGACTCACAAATTTCCGTCAATACTGAAAATCCCAAGCCACTCGAAAAATTCGTTGTACTTGCATCCATCTGCGAGCACTGGAATATAACTGTCCGTCAACTTGATGCGTTTGTTCACTTGCTGACGGCAAACGGATACGGAATAGCCACACTTCTCAAACCATGCAGCTACCGAAGATGGACATATGCTCTCCTCTATGACGTAATATTTTTAATATTTTATATTTATAAAATTTTTCAACAATCTTGGAAAAAAATAAAAAAAGTAGGACGAGTGAGTTTACCTGGTGGATCCCATGCCAGTATAACGTCAAACTTAAGCTTGTGCAACCTATCCAGACTGTTTTGGATCCTTTCATAGTAATTCTTTCCAGGGGTTAAATTTTCATCTTTCAAATCGATTCTCACAACTTGCGAGTTACCGTTGTCAAAAAAATTGAAATCGAACGTACCAAAAAAATAGAAGAAAAAATAAAATACGTGCGGTTTATCAAGAGTTATCTCCACTCCGCAAAGCAATGTTAATTTACAAATAAATGAATAGAGAAAATAAGTGGAACATATTTTTTGCGTTTGATGAAAGTAAAATTAAAGTACGAGACAACGTGTAAAAATAAAAAAAATAAAAAAAAACTTATATTGCTTAGTTTTATTCGTCGTTGTAAGATACTCGTGGTGTAAGTATATAGTTGGCTTCAAAAATTCTCTTGTAAAAAATAAGTATGATTATGTTTCTTGTCCTTTAGAAAAAGACAAATATGCTCGTTACATCACACATATTACAGTCTCTTTTCCAAAAGGTCTACGGTACAAGTTTCATCTAAAAATTCCGAAATACGTGTATAATATCGTTATATCAAAAGGGGGCAAAAGGTCGCGTCTCAAAAACTTCTCGTTACGACTACACCTACGTCACGTATCCACGGGAACAGGAGGGCGATAGGCGGGGATATTTGCGAAAAATCTAGACTCCACATCTAAGTGTTTCGTTCCATCGGCTTACAAAGGATGAGAAAGGGCTGCGCGTATGGGGTTAGTACACATATTCATCGGGCTAAGACTACGAGGCCAGTGACAGTGTCGGACTGGTATCCAAATCGACGTTGGTCCTCCGCAACTGCTGCCTAAACGCGTCCAGGTCCTGCGGCGCGATGCCCTCCCAGCTCTCGAGCTCCGAGAGCCGCCTGAGATTCTGGCAGTTCCCCATCAAGAGCTGCACGGTGCTCATCGAGAGATCGCTGCTGTACAGAATCTTGAGCTCCTCGAGCTTTCTCATCTGGTTACTGGCGAGCGCTCGGCGCATCGTGGCGTCGCCGATGCCCGTCGACGAGCCCAGGTGGATTGACCTCACGTTGGCGCAATGCTGGAGTATGAACTCGAGGTGCGCCTCGGCACAATCCACCACGCACTTGAGCTTCTCGAGTTTCGCGAACGGCGGGACGAGCAGCTGGTTGTTGCTGTTGCGCTGCAGTAGCCTGCTGCAGCGCACCCCGGCGACGGGCAGGAACTCGCAGTTGTAGAAAACCAGGCTGCGCAGGCTCGGGCAGTACTGGCTGATGCCGACGAGCGCGTCGAGATCGATCTCGCCCACGTGCTCCAGGTGCAGACTGACGAGGTTGCAGCCGATCACGTCCAGCAGCACGTCCACGTTGTTCGCGTAGTAATCGCAGGACAGTAGCTTCAGTTCGCGGAGCTCTGTCAACGCGGCCAGGATCGAAAGGTCGTCTATGCACTCGTCCCGCAGCATCGAGAGGCTCGTCAGGTGCGGGCACATGTCCACCAAAAGGCAGAGGTGCTCCAGGCTCATGTTCCTGCACTCGAAAGCCTTGAGCCCGAATGGCTCGTTCGCCCGACGGTCCACGCTGTGCTGGATGTACTCGAGTGCCACCCCGAGATCGTCGTATCGACCAATGTCCTCCAGGCAGGCGTGGTTCAGCAGAAGACTAGCGTAGCCCGGGACGGACACCGACGTTCGCAGCAGTTTGATCTCACGTAGCTCCTGACACTTTAGCAGAAAGAAGACGCTGCGGTCCGTCACGGACCTCGAGGCCGTGGCGTCGAGCTTCTGGAGCCTGGGACAGTTCTGGCAGAGGGCCGCGATGATGTTGTCGGTGCAGTCGAAGCACAGGGTGAACGAGGTCAGGCGCTTCATGTTCCCAAGGGCATTTACGATTAGCTTCTCGATGTCGGAGGTCTTCCAGCCGACCGAGCCCGAGCCGAGGTCCAGCACCTCGAGGCCCGTCATGTCCTCGAGGCACTCGTAGAGCGCGTGTCGCATGAGTTTGGGCCAGGTGCTGAACTCGATGCACCGTAGGTTCGGGTGGACGATCACGCGGGTCAGGTTTATGGCGACGCTGATCTCAGCGATGAAGCTGACGGTCGAGCGCTCGGTGTACGCGCTCTTGATCTCGCTGATCAGCTCGGCAATGCCGCGCAGCGTCTCAACGGCCATGCGGTCGTGTAGGTTCCAGGGCACGTTGCAGCCGAGCTGCTGGCGCATCGCCGACAGAAGACTGTTCAGATAGGCCTGGCCCCTTTTCGGATCGAGGCTGGGCAGCATCGTTATGCGCTGGACTATGCGCTTGCCGAAGCTCGTCACGTACTCGCTGACGGATCTGAGCGCCAACTCGCAGAGCGACGGCACTCTGTGCTTCCTCGGCATTTTCGGGGGGAAGGGGAAACCGTAGCTCGTCTTTGTGTCTGTTTCTCGGACTCTCGGTTAAGTTATCATGTGGCTTGCTGCGGAGACGCGGACTTACCGTAGCGCGAAGGTACTCTGCGCTCAAAGTACGAAGGTTTGCCCTCGATCCCGAGGCTCTGGTAGCTGGCGCGCACCAGGCTGAGTAGCAAGTGGCCGGTCGGAAGGACGGCGGCCAAGTTGTCGACGTCCAAACGTCGGCCGATCGTCAGGAGATTCAATTCGCCTGCAACGTTTTGGGGCCAACGTATGTAAACCGGATATTTATTTCGTAAAGGATTTCTTTGGTTCAACAATGGGACGTACCTTTTTTCACAAAAGCTTCTATGAATTCCTTATTGATCAGATCAACGGCACGCAGGCCATCAACTCTGTAGTAATCGCTGTCTTCTAGAATAATTTGGGTAAAGCTTTCCGGAATGTTGGGCGTGTTTGGAAGCGTCACAGACACCTGGCCAGCATCCAAAGGGGATTGCGAAATTAAACAAATATACTTTAATGTGTATAAAAGCTTTCTTCTCTTACGTCAAACGGCTAAACATTCAAGTCAAATAAATAGTACGCGTTTGGGGAACGATTACGATCGGTGTGTGCGTATAATGTGTGTGCCAAACAAGTGAGATTCTCTAGCATAGTCGGTTCTTTGAGTCCAATGTTTTTTTGAAACTTTGTTTGAAATATTTCATTCGCAGTGCTTTGTTGAATGACTCAGTATCTTGAATATGACAGGAAGTTCATATGCACCAATGACAAACTTGATTGAAATTCAGTACAATACAATTTTAATGAGACACATTACATCGATATTTAATTAAAAACGTGCTGAAATAATTTCTTTTGTTTGACGTATTTATACTTGCACAGTATTGAATCATATAGACTCATAATAAGTAAAATTAATAATGTAAATTAGACAATAGCTGCAAACTGATGGTAATGAAATATATTTGCACACAAACATCACTGAACAATAATATGGCAACAAATATCATTTTCCGAATCATTAAGTGTACAGCATGCGAAGCTAAACATAAACGATAATCGACAATAAAAGTAAAGTAACTTCCTTGAATTCAAGTGCAATCTTTCATTAAAAGTTTTGAAACTAATCAATAATATATGAAGCAATCGACAAAAAGTTCAAAACGAATTTAAAGCGTCCTAGCTGCACTCAAAGCCACTCGAAACTGAACATCCATATGTAAACATTCAAATCGTGATTCAAAATAGGTAGCCAGCTGTTAACGAGAACACATACAACGTGCGCGTCGAAATTGCGCGTATACTTAGGTCGACTAAAGTTCCGAACATGCGAATTCAGCGGAAACAAAACATTGCGTGGCAATAAATGTTATGTCGCGATATTTTTCCAATGTTTTTGTCGCGACATTTGAAACAAATCCATACCAATTTGCGTATTTTTAAACAGGCCTGTTTTTTAATCGCAAAGCAAAGTTAAAACATGCAAAAATCTTGAGAAATTACGAAAAAAAAAAAATTTAACTCAATGCAAAAAGCACAAAGAACGTAAAGTGTCAGCTGCTCCCCTCTGTCGATTTAAAACAAAGCAAATCAGCGGATTACAACACACGTATAATCTCTGGGAAATAACTAAAAAAAACTGTGTCTTGCCGAAGAAAAAAAAAAAAAAAAAAAGTAAAACAAAAACAAAAAAACAATCGTCACACTTTTAACAACTTACACTTTATGACGACGACGACGACGACGACAAAAGGTGCAAAATGAAACTTTCTGCTGCTTTTGAGCGTAACAACTCCCGGACGACGAGTAAGTACGCGTAGTCGCGTGCACGGTGCTAGCTAGACTGCTAGAGCATTCTCACTCAATACTCATCGTACTTGTAGTAGTCGTCGCCGTTCGTCGTTGTCTTGATACATAATTCATATAAGACACGACAGTACGACTGTACGACGACTCTTTCTTTCTAATCGTTCTCCTCCTACCTTTTCTCTATTACTAACTTGGAGTCCAAGTTGGAGTGTCGCTCTCGAGAGGAAGGATAAGAAAACGAGAGAGAGGAGGGCAGGAGGCACAATATGAGATATACGTACAATGTATATACACAGAGATAGATATCACACACAGTATTATTATAATGGGTAAAAAATAAGAGGGTCGTCGCGGCGGCGATGCACCTTATACTTATATTTTACTCCACACGTGTGCTTTGTTAAAATTTTGCTCTCGCGACTACCGACTCTCCAAAGGAGTTAAGCGACATTACATTTAAATGAATGAACGTCCTCGACGCGGCGACGCGCCATGACGCCAATGAAGCAGTGCATGACATATCAAACAACCTCTAATTTTTTTATGAGTATAAGTAAGTAAGTATGTATCTTACCGAGTGATTGAAGTAATGCGAGCTAATGGTGTCGGACTGTCGCTTGGCCGCGTCTTTAATGATATTATCACTGGCAGCATCGTCCACCTTCTCGTCGTTGCTGGTTATCACGGAGTCTTTGCCGGCGTGCAGCTCGATCCGGTGCCCCGGTGCCTCGAAATTCCATATCTCCGGGCACAGCATTACTGCTCAGACTTTTTCGCTTCGTATTTAATTACTAATTATCACACGCAACTAGTGGATGTTCCCTCATCTCTATGGACTGGAGACTCACTGATACCTGGTGAGGAATGTACGTGATCAATGTACGTGATGATCATTGAAGGGGGGAGAAGAGAGCTCTTAAGCTCTAGACTAGAGTGGAGAACTGCAGCAAAACAGCTGATACGCCTTATATCAATACGCCTGATCGGCCTGATACACTGCACGTCGGTATACCAACAGATACCTACCACTATACCAGCAGTACCATCAACCGTACTTCAAACCTGCACTACTTCTGGCTGCTACTGAGGTCAATACATCAAAATATTTTGGTCGAAATATACACAGCTAAGGAAAATATATGTATGTTGAGAGTATTATAGTCTCACAGTAAATGACAGTACATAAAATCTGTACAGATTTCAAACTTCTGAATAATTCAGAAAAATTTGTTTTAAAATATACTCATTATTTTCTTTAAGTGCAGCTTGAACAAGTTTAAAAAAATATACAGCAAACCATGTTTTTTAAACTTCAGCCTTTGCAAATTAAACAATATTTAAAAAACTTAAAATTTTTTGATTCCTCACTGAAAATTTTATAGTTCATACTGATAACAGTTACTTTGTTAAAGATAGGGTTTCAACATTTCATGTGAAAGTTCAAAATATTATTCAGTGAAAAAAATCTTATCTAAGTACTAGTTTGGACTCCAAACTTTGGAGCCGCTGATGATGACACTTTTTGGAGTTTTTTGTGGACACAATCACGCACACGCAAGCTGACACTATTAGGTGAATTAGGTCTCAGTCGGTAAAGATAGAGAGTGCAAACATGGCGAGCAAAATTATCGCCCGTCTGGTCCAAAATTCAAGTAAACTCAACTGTAGATCACTATCGCCATCGGCTGTCATTTCCACCAGGAGTTACGCAAGTTGGGAGCCAAAAGACGAGGAAACTCACACAGGCCAGGTCAGTTAAATACCGTCATAAAAATTAAATAACACTTGTTGAAGGTTACGTCAGTGGTGCTAAAAAAGATTTGTTTCTTTATATTCCTGTCATCACTGCCGTTTTTAAGAGTACAGTAAACAAATAATTCTTTTGTCGATATTTTACTTACTAACTTTTCAATAATTTGTTAATATACAGAAATTCGAACCCAATGATTATCGCCTAGTCAGATTTATTAACAGACCAAAGGAAGTCAATCGTAATTGGGGAATCAAATTAATTGAAGAAGTACCTCCACAATCGGTAAAGTCAAGAATTGTATCATGTGACGGTGGTGGTGGACCTCTAGGACACCCTAAAGTTTACATTAATTTGGTATGTCGCCTGCAAGACAAAAATCGACAAATAATTTGTATTTCTCTACCATACAGATCAGCCTGTTTGATTGTCAGTATTGTAATTTAAATTTTTTACTTTAGGATAAGCCAGGAAATCACTCATGTGGATACTGCGGACTCAGGTTTTACAAAGAAGATCACCATTGATGTTGAAAATGCAAAACAGTCAGTGATGTAGTTAGCATAAATTGAATTACTACAAAGTGTAACATGAAGAAGTTATTGTTTTATGTCGTTTAGACACTCCCTTTATTTAATGCGAATTAATGAAAATAAAATTACTTGTTCACTAATAAATTTTAAGTTAAATAAAACGTTATGAAATACATGTTAAAAATCTTGTATTTCATAGGTTGCTGTGGCTATTCGCACGAAAATCCACGTATTTTAAATAACACAAGCCCCTACTGTCCACGCACCCCTTGAGGTGTTTTATGTACTGTATGAGTTCAATTAATTCGAAATTTGACACTTTCGAGTGACATCCAAGATACATGGATTTTAGTGCGAATAGACTCAGCCTTTTTGTTAATTCTAATAATCAAATGAAATTTTTTTTTACAAGAATACGCCTTTTATTACAAAAAATTACATTGCTTACCAACTATATAATTTTTCTACTATTATACAATTCACGAAACAAAGTGTCACTTTATAAAATTTCTATGTTTCATAAATATTTAAAATGCCATACATAACGCGTTTTAACTGATCAAAAAAACCAACATCCCCGCAAAAATTCGTCTCACAAGGCTGCCTTTTGGCTATTCATGCTGAGAGGAATAGCCTTCAGCTCAGTCTTCATACACAAAAACTCACCACACACGCACATTATGCTTGTAGTCACAATATTCAAGCACCACCAGCTGAATGTGTTTGGAAAGCTTCCATTATAGATCCAACAGAAAATTAAATGTATCAAATGAGCTGTGCAGGCAAAGTCCATGCACTGTTTGGTCCTCTGGACGAGGTACCAGAGTGCCAAAGAACCAACGATGGAGTTAAGAATGAAAACGGTGATGAGCAGATAACCACCAAAGTCGCGGACGTGGATTTCCTTGTACTGGAAGGCGTAGTCAAGAGACTCGGTGGTGCCAAGTAGGCTGGCTATTGTGGCAATCCATATGCCTAAAGCAAAGTACATGGTGCACTGGACAGCCATTATCTGGGATATTATAAGCATGGGATCCCACGTTGTTTTGCGAAACTGCCCCGTTAACCCGTTCATCCTGACATACTTTGCCTTTGAGCGATTCATTTAAATCTCATCTTTGGCCCAGCCTTTGAAAAATAATTGAACTTCCACCTTTAGAACCATACATTCCATCCATCTGAAAATCTATAAATTTCAATTAATATCTTTTATAAAACGTCGTAAATGAAACACTATTTAGTGGAATTGAAATGTAAACAATGCATAGTAATAGTGAATCTATGAGTAACGGTAAACATAAAAAAAGCATTGATGTATTTGTTAAAGATTTAAATGTCAAAACACTGCAAATACTTTTTATGGAAAACAAAAGAATCACCAAAATTCCATCTTTTCAACAAACCGAGCAATACAAAAAGAAACAAACCTCTTGAGAGAAAAAAAGACAGTTAATGAATAAACATAACCTTCGCTAGTAAAATTTTCAGTCTCACATCATTTACAACTTGAGTGTTCTGATAAGTACATGCATACAAGTTTGCGAAATTAAATTAAGGTACTTTCCAGCTGTCAGACTTAGATGGCATCTTAAGCTGCAGTCACATAGTGCAGGATAGACTTGACTTAACACGGCGGCTTTATGGGGAAAAATTCTATCCTGCACGTTCTATCCTGCACCATGCGACTGCAGCCTAAGAGTTAAATCATGCATGATGGATCGAGCAAAGGAGCCTTAGAGCATATAAGGTACTACTGGTCCAGTAGTA
>JAPYYV010001523.1:0-28615 GCA_030522625.1 Copidosoma aretas | reverse complement strand
AAAGTACTATCGACAAAAACATGTAAACTTTGTTTCCGACCATGTTGTCCGACGGATCTGAAAGCAGATGATGAGCTACAGCGCTGCACATATAATATCAGTCAACATGTTTGAAAACAATATTTTCATTTTTTCTTAACATCTCTACCCGTATCATGATACCGAGGTGGAACTCTTGAACAAAAATAACTGACTAAAAGATAGGTTGAATTTTATGGTCAGAGGAGAAGTTCAGGTCATTGAATATCCCAGGCAAGAGGTCATTTTAATAGTAAATAGGTTACCGGTTACAAAGTAGGCTCTTAGCCTAACTTGACTACAATAGCACAATAAGGCTCACTCTAAATTGTATAAGCTTAAGAGATTACCACAGCATAATAAGACTGCCTCATATTCGCATTTAAATACCATAAAAACAACTAACCGTGGGCCATATTGAATCTGCCATGTTGATTTTAGATTATCTATAATAAATGTCGTTATCGGCGGACTGCAAAGTTAATTGCACGAATAAAAACGTTTTATAATCATTCTTACGGATTGATGAATATACAAAATATAAAATCTCACGCAAATCCGTATAATTAAACTTTTACGAATTTTTTGCTTCAAATACATGCAATTAATAAAAAAAAATAGAGAACACTTTTTTTACTTAAAATTTAATGAAAAATACGATACAATTTTTTTAGAATTATTTTGGAATTTAAAAAAAAATGGTCTACCATATTGGATCAGTCATTTTAAATTTCGAAAGTTCAACTGCACACTTATTATCGGCGACCCAAGCAAGAAAGCATCAAATTTGGTGACCATAATGCTCAGCGTCACCTAGCACCTGTTTCCGTTTGAAGCACAATACGCACAAAATCATAAATGTAGCATTCTGTATAAAGTTAAAAAAAAAAATTACAAAAAAAACGTGTTATACTTTGCTGAAAAAATTATTTAAATCTTAAAACTGAAATGAAAGGTATAGCATAACCTCAAATAGTTTTATAAATATTTTTTAACGATTGTACGTCAAAGAATCTACAAAATGCAGCCCCCAGTTTTTTTTTATTCGGTATTTTAGCAAAAAAATTTGAAATAATGGGACAAAGACAATATTTCAATTTCGTGACCGTCACAAACGGCTTTGGTGTCGGTAAAAAAATCTAAAAAAAAATGAGTATTTTTTTCTTACAAAGGACTATTTATTCTTATAGATTTCGACCAAATTTTTTTTTGACCGGTACAGTTGACGTGGAATACACCATTTACATATACATGTATACATATAAACATATTATCAACTCGTTTTATTTAAAATATGTTAAAGTTATTCACGATTCTCTCTATTACCTGCTCATTTGTCAACTGTTACTAGAGCTTACTGTAAAACTCATACGTATATACACACATATATATACTAGTGGGGCTCTGCCCCCTGCGCTCTCCGCGCGCCAACCCCAGTAATTGAATTTATAGATAAACGAAGTATGGAATAAAAACAAATTAAATTATTTGTTACTAACAATTAACATATTTAATTAATATATATTAGAATTAATTGCATAAATTTCTAACAATCATTTTTTATTTTCCCTTACCAATTCATTGATTTTAGTACATTTAAAACCACAACGTATAGAAAGATTTTAAATACCGTCGAAATACCGAATAATGATATTGTTAGAAATATGAAATGATTTTTTTTTAGCAGTACCGTTAATTTATTGTTTCTTTTTCAAAAATTTTTATAACCAAAAATTTAGGACATTGGTATTTTTTTCTTTGTTTTCTTTTACTTCGTTAAATTCGTTTTCAAAAGTTACAAAATGTCTAAGCAAAAATGTGACAGTGAATTAGACTCCCAAATTGCAAAAAAAAAAATTATCGATGATTGGTTTATCAGATTTTGGAGAAATTAATTTTCAGTGTCCACATTGTTTATCTGTATTTTGGAAAGAAGAACGTAAAAAATTAAATTGTTGTAAGAACGGAAAAATTATTTTATCTCCATTAAGTCATTACGACAAAACATTGAAAAATCTTCTGTTTAACGATGACAATTTCAGACACTTGATTCGATATTATCATTATTTGTTTTGTTTTGCTACCTTTAACGCAAACTTTGTTCATGAAAACAGAAAACAATTTATAATTTGAAAATCCAGAGTCAAGTTTGTCATAATTTCTTTCAATTCTCTGTTTCCAACTGATAAACAAGAACCATAGTGTAGTTAATTTTATATTTACGACGATTTAACAGCTATCGAAAAAAAAATTAAATACAAATACAAATTTGGTCGAAGAACATGTAAAAATTTTAACTAATATTATGAATAAAAATCCGTTTTCCAAAAATTACAAACATTCAAACCAAATTGCAAACATTCAAAATTTACCAAATTATAAAATGTATTTTATTCGAAAAAATAGTAACCGAAAACATCGATATAATAAGCCATTGTTACTAGAATGTTGTGTTATTATTGTTTCTAATTCAGGTACAATTGTTAAATTTGATTTATGTGTATATTCAAAGCATTTACCAGAAAACGGTCCGTCATACACATATTCAAACAAACTTTCTCATTTCATAGACCCCATGGTATTTCCCCTAATATTTCCTTTAGAAGACTTAAGCTGGAATACTAATTATAGTTAAAATCCAAGAAACGAATCTGAAACGCTTTCAATTTCACAATACTATTTATATAGGTTGTCGTACAGACCAAAATCACAAAACTGTAATCTCTTGTTACATGGCGGAAGACTAACACAACAATTCTTTTTACATGCATATGCGGTGGTCGAAAGAAATAGAATGATCTACTTTAGAAATAATCAAAAGTCCTTGAGAATAAGTGTTATCAAGGCTTATTGGATCACGTACTAAATAGCGCTAGTAATATTTCGAACAATTTTCAAAATGGCAAAGTTGGAAATCTTTATATTTTTCCATAAACATATACAGCGGGACCAAGATATATGCAACAACATTATAAGGATGCTATGTCAATCATGAGAAAGCATGGAATACAAGATTTATTTATAACAGTTATATGTAATCCACAATGGAAAGAATTGAGTCAAGTTTTGAAAGATTTCCCAAATAATACATTGCCAACTGATGTTCCGAACATAATAGTAAGGCTATTTCAAATAAAATTACAGTCTATATTAGATAATATTAAAAATGGGGTTAGTGCATATAACTATACCATTTTATTTCAATAACGATTATTGCCTCATGCACATATTCTTATACCATTACTTTCGAAAGATAAATTGATAACACCTGAACAAATAGATAAACATATTTCTGCTAAAGTTCCAAACGATAATAACAAACATTGAAAATTGGTTCTAAAACACATGATTCATGGGCTACACAGTAATAATACTCCTTGTTATGATAAAAACAAAAAAATTTGCAAAAAGAATTTTCTGAAAACTTTGACATTAGTTATAAAGTTTAAAGAAAATGAATATTCTGAATACATGAGAAGAAATAATCGTAATGAAAATCATATTTATATATTAAAAACAGTGATGAAAAGATTCTAGTCAATAATTCAATGGTGGTCCCTTACAACAAATACTTGTTAATGAAATATAATTGTCATCTAAATGTTGAATCTTGTGCATCAATACAAAGCATTAAATATGTTTTTGACTACATACATAAAGCAAGTGATAGAGCTTTTTGTGATATGCAAAAAGATAATAAAAATGAAAGTGAAAAAATAATGATAACAAGATTCTCTACAAAAATTTTTTCCACATTGAGGACATAATGTTTGTTTCTCTTCTTTATGTGTAAGTAAATGTCTATCAAGGTGTGTTTGTCTTTTGAATGATTTTTTAAAAATAATACATAATTTAAGTTTTGTATCTTCAAGTTCATTTTTATGACGATTGAAATGTCTATAATTTTCTATAACCTTTTTGCATATGTTACATTTATAGAATTTTTTATTATGTTTTTTCTCATGAATTTTCAGTGCATCTTCATCCCTAAAAAATACGGAGCAGTAGTTGCACTTCAAAAACCATAAAGGGCTGAAAAAAATGTCCTTGCTTATAAAATATATTCAACTCTTTTTTATCTTACACTTACTGTAAATTTTTATTGCAAGTTTTTTTTTAAATATTTTAAAATTACAAAAACTATTACAGATAAGTTTTGAAAAAATTTTGGATTCAAAGTATTTCAAATTTGAATATAATTTTTATCTGGTCAACACAATTTACTGTATGACTGAATTATTATAAATTAAAGTAATAATAATTATAGTGCAGTTTGTTAATTTGTTTTTTTCTTAATTGGGTATAAGGTCATTCTGTCTCTCCGTGGTTTCGTAGGGCTTATTGGTCTGGGGCTCAATTATTAAATAATGTCTTTATTAAAATTAACAGTAACCAATTAATAGAAAAACATTTTTTACCATTTGTTTTGGTATTCTTATTGAAGATAGTATTTAACGATTTAACACAAGACTAATTGGCGATGACTTCCACGATTGTTAGTGTCACTTCATCGTATTAATTTAAAATCATTATACATGCACGTATTGTTATATGGCATCCTTGTATGTATGAAATGGTTCAATTCATATACTGTTTTATGTGCAATAACAACAAAAAAAGTCACCCTGCCTTACTATTTGCCTCATAGGCAGTGTGGACAAAATAGTTTAATTTATTTTTTTCTATTGCTACAAATATGTATATAAATTCTTGTACTTAACATAAATTTTTGGGGGGGGGGGGGGGGGGGGGGGGGGGGGGGGGGGGGGGGGGGGGAGGGGGGGGGGGGGGGGGGGGGGGGAGTAGGAGAGGGGCGAGGGGGGGGGGGGGGGGGGGGGGGGGGGTGTGGGGGGATCTTACACATTTTTATTCGGGTTAATTTCCCAGAGAAAGATGAAGAATTTTCCCTTATTTGGTTGGGAGGGGTGGGGGGACCATGAGGGGTGTGGGGGTAGTGGACACACCTACTAAAATAACTATATAATATAGGAAGATATATGTACATACGTATATGTACACATGTGACATACAGTCTAATAAACGTGCAAGAAAGATGAATCAATTTTACTTAAATACGTAAAAATTTGTCAACTCTGATAGATGCGTTCTATCATACTTGCATATATATGAACGAGTATAAAAGTGCACATATATTTATATTATTTTAAATATGTTAAAGTTGATTGAATTTTTTATGATTGCGTCCAAATTTGTCATCTACTACCAAAGCTTACTTCAAGACTAATATGTTTACATATCCATGTACATTGTTATACAGTTATGTATATGCACGCACCCACACGTGTTTTTATGTGTGCTTACGTTTTCTGTGTTCATACGAATGTATAGTCTTGTGTGTCAAGATAATACGCAGCCAAATGAGATTCCTAATGACTATTAAAATATAAGGTAACATCTTATTAGACTGAATTAGATCATTCGACTGGATCTTACTGTATCATTTATGCTGGAATAAGTATAAACATAATGTTTAATATGCTGAGTCTAGTTGTATCTACACGTTGGAAAAAATAAATCTTACTAGGTACGTATTAGGTATAGGCTTACGTTCTTTATAAGTATTGAAATACAGAGGTGCATTAATTTGTTATGACATCAGGACTTTTCTATTTATATACATGGATGTATAATATTATTTAACACACAAAGAATTATTCCAATTTTTTTAACATTGTTCTACTTCAACTCAGGAACTTGTTTGACTCATATTGAGTTATATACAGTCTAATCATCATTTTTCTACTATGTATCCTTCTTTAATAGACCCAATTAGTTGTATAAGAAAGAAAAAGGATATACATTACGTATTTTAATTATGTTAACTTAAAATTAGATAAGTTGAATTTCAGTTCCTTCCAAAGACGCACTACTCTTATTTTCTAAATTAGGCTCTTTTCTATCTTCTTTTGACCGTGAGTCATTAGTCTGCTTTTCATCTTCCAATAAAAGTAACTTTTTCATTTCTTCCGTTAGAATAGAATGATTTACTTTTGGTGTATTGCGATACGATGATAGAAACTGATCAGAGTTTAGCAATAATCTATTAAATACATCCGTAATAGTTGCAATCCTACAATGAAGAATTTATTAAATTCTATACTTGCAAAAACAAAACATGCGTACGCTATTAAAATATTCTAATTGTTATAGACTAAAAGTTGGTTTTTTAGTCTTTGTAGTTTGTAAAGTCTGTTAGCCTTTGTATATCGACTATTATTATTGGATCAGCTAGTCTCCGTTTCTTTTAAAATTTGTATCTTTTTTTATAATACTTTAAGTGCTTTTAGTTACTTACTAATATTTCGTACCCTATCGAATCTTTAACTTTATATTTCTGTGTAAGTAATCAGCGTTATGATTCTTCTCAATTAATTACTTAATTAAAAATATAGTACTGCATTAGTGTTCTTGATAATTCGATAAAGTTATACTTTAATCACAGTTTAACTAAGATTAAATTGTGATAGTTAAATATTGTATATTTAAGTTAACAAATGAACCCAATTTTTTTTTGTAAATAGTTAATAGCAAACAAAATAAACTATTATCTATAAGTTATTGTAAACTAGGATTAAATTAAATTATTAATTTAAACATGATTACATAATGAATTCAATCTTTTTTTTTAATAATTTCAATTGAATATTGCACAATATAAGACCATTAATGGATCTTTAAGAAGAAAGCAAATAAGTGAAAAAAGTCATTAATGGCACATTTCAAAATAAATAAATTAAACAGTATGCAAAGAAAATTAATTATTTAACGAGTACATTTTATTATGATTGAAAAAACATTTTAATTATCAATCGAGTATAATTACATTACACGATCGTTTATGTAACTCTTCCAGTTTATTTTCATTTGTTAAATTTTTCAATAAAAGGTTGAGGGTAGATAGTAATTGTTTATTGAAAAAATCGTATTATCTAGAACCCTACTTTGTATAATCTGCAAACGTAGAAATTTGGTTGAACAACGTAGACCTCATTTCGGCAAAACTAATTTGTTACATTTCTTTTATGCGTATTTAAATTTTTTTAGGTGGAATAGTGATACAGAAAATAATCACTAGAAACTTATGAATCCTACGTAATGAATATATTTGAAATTACAGCTATAATACATGTACTAAGCCATATAAATAAAATAAGCAATATACAATCAAACAAAAACATAGAAAATTAATCAGTTTCTAGTGATTTCAAAAATCTAGGATGATATGTACGGAGGATTTATTAGTGATTTAGTTTATTTAGACTGCTACGTTGCGGTAAAATGTTTTCATTTTGTTTACTTAGTATTTTGATTGTGAGACTATGATTAGAACAAACCTTGTATCTTTCCTTGAGAAATTTTCTCTAAATTTTTTAACGTTTTTATGATTAGATTCCAGGGCCTCTTCCGAGAGCATTTCAATGGGCAACAATAATTGTTAAATTATTGTGTATCCATGCATCAAAATGACATGTAAAGAAGTGGGCATTTTTTACCATGGGTAGAACTCAGTATAGAGTTTTGCTATTTGTAAACAGTACTCTCTGAATTCTTCGACATTAACATCGTAACCAGATGATACAACAGCAAGGACAACTTTAAATCGTTGCAACAAATCCACATTAAATCTTACGAAAATTTTTACATCACATTTGTGGTGATTAGAATTAGTACAACCATACTTAGATACAAGATTTTGATGTTATAATATTCCAATGTTTCATATTATACAGTAAAAACTTGGTCTACATATGTTGCTTAATACAATATAACAATTCTAAGTAAAGCCAACGGACTTACCATGAAGTCTTACGAGTAAATTACCATGACACGAGAACTTATGAAGTTAAAATAGTTTTGGCTTACTGAGATATTTATTTTCGATGTAAATCATTTTTTAAGATTGATTACAGGAAAAATTTATCGTCACTTCGACCACTTATTTGCAAAATAATTGGTAATTAGGTTCGTTATTCGCAATCGAGCAATCAACCGACTAATTATTTTCGGACTTGTCTTTCAATGCAGATTCACAAAAATAAAACATAAAATATTTTTCGTGACATAATAATGTGAAGCAATACAATAAAAAATTTACCTACATTAGGATCTTATGTTCTGTTTATTATAAGGATGCATTCCAAAATGTATATACTTGAATGATGTATACGGTAATTACTTATAATGATATCTTTTGTGGACTGATGAAGTTGAAGAGATTTTTGATCTTATTACAATATACACCAATAAAAAAATAAAAATCAACCTATTACAAGAAAAATCAATCGGATCCATGTAGGATATGAATAACATAAATAGGCTCTAATAGTATTTTGTATACAATCTCATAATTACAGAATAATAAAAATTATTTTATATGTACACTCGTAACATACACATACCTGTCACATTCGCCAGAATCTCTACATTTTCAAAAAATTTTCTTGCTGTATAACCGTTGTTAAAATCAGACAAAAGATTTTGTTTATAGATAATGGACACTGATAGAGAACAGACATCAGACCTAGGGTATTGAAGATAATTGAGTCCGTAACTATTACGTCATCTCTATATTATGGTATGACACGTCTAATGCGCGTATATTAATTGGAGCACGATATTTTTACTGCAAAAATCTGAATGTAGACAATGAATACAGATAATTTCTTTGTATACATCGGATTTATCTATAGGTCCCGTTTTAAGACTCGTCATGACACTTGTATTATTACTTGTTTTAGCCCTTGTTATGAGATTGGTTTTAGGAATCGATTCAAAACTCGTTGTGAGACTTGTATCGTCACTCGCTGTAGGACTTGTTTTAAGATTTCGTTAAGGATTTAATTTGTTTTCAGACTTATATTGTAACTTCTTTTAGGACTCGTCTTAGAATTTATTTTGAGACCTGTTTCGTGACATGTTTTCAAACCCGTTTTAAGACTTGTATTCTGACTTATGTTAGAACTTCTTTTAAGACATGAATTTAGAGTTCGTCGAAAACTCGTTAAAGGAATAGAGTATGTAATAAAACTCCTTTAAGTCCGACGGAGGTTTAGTACACTCGTGCGATACTTTGCTAGTACTTGAGCGTTACTTTTGCTGTACTTGTGCAGTACAAGAGAGCTAGTTCAAAGATACGATAGTATTCAAAGTAATTATCTGTCTTTATTGTCTACTTTCAGGATTTAGTCTTAAAAATAGCATACTACCATTATCATACGTTTATTACACGTGTAAGACTCCAGCACTACCATTATAAATGGCTCCGACCTTTTTTGATGATAGAGAGTGGCTTTGACTAAAGTTCTATCGTCAAACAAAAATCTTAGCAAGTTGCAGTTGACGTTCTATCTTGGCTTCGCAAAAGCCTGGAACCAAGAGTTAGGAACCACTGTAATAACACAGAGTACATTTTAGGAAAAACTTTTATTTTTTTCTTTGAAAGGTTTTGTTTAAGTAAACTGAGCAAAGCCTTTTTGCTCGTATACCAACTTCTCTTAATTTTTTTCTAGCAAAATCAAATTTAAAAAATGAACTTACAATATTTTTTAAATCCAACAGTAATTTAAAAGTCATATGACTTGTCATACCTATTGGAAGCAGAATTGACGAGATACCTGTCCACACCATAGATATAATTTTTGGATTTTATGAAATAAAATAACAAATTATAGTTTTTCATAAAAATGACATCGTTAACTTCATTTTTTGTATTCGATTCTTTTTGTATTTTACATAATGCTCTATCGTTTCCTTTATTAATATAATTACATATGTATTTTATACTTTGTATTGATGCACAGTACTCCACATTTATATGACGATTATATTTCATCAATAAAAATTTATTGTACGGTACAACCATCGAATTATCAACTAAAATTTGTTCATTACTATTCTTCATTCTATATATATTTTGATCCAATATATATATATCTTGTTCTTCTATATTCTGTATAACCATTTTTTTTATAGATGTACTATCACTAAAGTTTTTTGGAAAATTCTTTTTACAAGTTTTCTTATTGTTATTCAAACATCCCTTATTAAAATCAGGAAGATTAACACAACAATTTTTTTCACATGCTTATATTATTATTGAACGTAACCAGATAAACTTTTTGAGTAATAATCAAAAAAATTTACGTATCGAATGTTATCAAGGTTTATTAGATTATATTATCAACAGTGCATCAAATATCACATAAAATTTTGAAAAAAAAGGCATAAAATTGGAAACCTTTTGATTTTACCTTCAACGTATTTAGGCAGACCACGATACATGTAACAGCATTATCAAGATGCAACGGCAATTTTGAGAAAATGTGGTGGACCAGATCTATTTATAACTGTTACATGCAATCCCAAATGGAAAGAGATGAAAAATGTATTGAAAGACTTTCCTAAAAACATTTTACCAAATGACATACCAAATATAACAGTAAGATTGTTTCATACAAAGTTAAAATTTATGATTGTATGAACAAAAGTATGTCCCTGCCCCCCCCCCCCCCCGCTCCTCCCTGCTTCGCCACAGCTCCCGCTCAAATCACGTAGCTATTCATTTAGTTTTACGTAATACTTAACCCAATCTTTTTGGTTAGCTCCGCCTCGATCCCCTACTCCCACTTAGCCCCCTTGCATGCTCATAACGTTTATTGATGTATCATGTATTCACTAATTAAGAGTATGACCAGAATATTTTATTCGATTTTAAAATAAATAACATGCTACGATAACAATTCTCACAAGAATGGGGCAGACCTTCCGATACATGCAGATGGTGCAAAAAAAACTGGCGTTTGCAAACCAAAACAGTGCTGAAATCTAGCAAACTCTATCTTAACAGTTATAAGCTATAATCTTCTAATGGTATTCAATGTCTTTTTAACACGAAATATCATAAGCAATGTTATTATGTGTATTATACTCACTGTTAAGGTGTATTAAGCTTTTAATTATATGTAAATGGACAAAGTTTCCTGGATATCACATGCTTCTGACAACGTAGCAAAATAATGTCTGTTTAAAACAGCTGATTACTGCATTTAAAAAAAAAAAAAAATTTGTCTTGATATAATGTTATACTACTACGTCAAAAATAACTAAGTTGGTTCTTCTGAGGCAGGAAATAAGATACTTTAACGTCAGTTATAACGCTGATTAGCACATATTAAAAGACCTGTAAAATTCAGCAAAATACAGAATCAAACTAAAGTAAGAACCAAGCACCTAAGACTAAACAACCGAATAGAATTGCCCGCTAAAACTTTTTATTAATCATCAGCTTATTTAGTAATTCAGAAATAAAGCAGTATTCTATTGTGTTTCATAGAATAATCATACATTATTACAACAATTGGACAGAGCAGCCAAAAATTTCTGTTTACATTGTTTATTAATATCTTGCTTTTTCTTTATAGTTGCACATGATTTTCAATGTGATACCTCTTAAGATTAAAATATCTGAAAAAATTTATAATTTACACCATATACAAAAAATATATAATATATGTAAAATTCTATATCAATGTCTATTTTAGGTTTTAAATGACAAAATAATGAAAAATACGATTATATTAGTATGTTAAAAAAAAAACAGTAATATACGATCGATAAAAAAATTTTTGAACAAATTAAAACTTTAAAGATTTTAATGTTGCAAATCTCATTGTTTGTGAACTATCCGGCAGATCAAGTAATTTTTATGACTTCTACTCATACATACTAAAAACTATATTTTGATAAATGTCAAGTAGTTATCATCGAGTCTACAGTTTGTAATATAACTATATAATTGTCTGTCAAGCGTGGCTGACCTAATGTCAACGTCCTTTATTTGCTTGTCATTTACGCTCGTCTTCCTCTTTTACTCTGACAATTTGTGAAGGTGTTGTCCGAGTATTGCTTTTTTGAATCGTATTAATTTTATCTTTCAAAACTTTGGGGAATTAGACAGAACGACAAAAAATTCAAAGATATATTTCTACACAAAAAAAGGTTTTAGAGCAAAAAATAATAGCACCATCATGAAGAGCAGGTCAACATCTATCGAATTTAAATTTTTAGTGATTTTCTAGATTATTACTAAAATGCGCCTCACGCGCTTATCTAGAGAAGCTGGAGGTGGGCAAGGTAGGCATGGATTCCGGAATAAGAAAGGAAAGAAAAAGGGAAAAAAATAAATTTAAATTTACAAATATCATGTTCGGATTAAATGCAAACATACAAGGATATATATATATATGACAAATGAAGGTGGAAAGGGTTAGCCTAGAAATAGGAATGAGGACAAGGGAATAAATTTACTTTTTAAACATAATAAAAATGGAAAAGAGCAGGTGGCCTTTATAAGGACTAATCAAAGAATTACCGGACTTAATCAATACAAATGATACAAAATAGGTAAAGAAAATAAAGTTGTGCATGAAGAAGTGAAGGAATAGAACACTGTAGGATATAAAAAGTGAACAACGAAGGTAAATAAACTTGACGATATCAGAGATACTTTTACAAAGGGAAGAAAGATTTTTGTCAATCAGAAAATAGAAAAAAAATATATAATAAATGACATTTATATCATCTGTAAAATGTAAAAAAAATAAAACAGCAGAGAAAAAAATTAAGAAAAACTATGAAAATATAGGTAAGTTTAGAAGTTTTTAAGTGATAAACTATAGGATCAGCAAAGAAAAAAAAAATATACAAAGCACACATTGCTATGCAAAGAGAAAAAAATCATCAAATACAATAATATTAATATCAGTCAGAAATATAGGAATAACAGATAGTGGACAGATATGCTGTGGAAAGATGCTTTATGTGAAAATATAAGATATTTATGTAGGTAAATAGGGCACGACAGTAAAGATTAAAGGTTAAGAAATATGTTATGCGTTATAAATTGTAATATCATACAAATATAAAAAAAAATATAATACGTTGTTCTTATTTAATGTTTAATCAATTACTTAAGTTACTTAATTGAAAATACTGTTATTACTAATATAAGAGGATAAGAATTTTGAATAGTAATAAAAGTAACAAAGGAAATGAAGAAGTTTTAAAAAATCTATATACGACATAAATAAAAAATAAGATAAACAATTTACATTTACAAATCTTAAGAAAAAATTTAAAAATAATATCTTATTATAAACTTATATCGATGATTAATTCTAAAATGACTAAAGATAACAAACAAAGGATCATAACTATTTCTGTACTAATAATGATTGCGTAAATATATTATCATGTACATATTAATGAATTTAACCTTAAACACCAATCAAAGTCATTATTAGTATTTAATTATTAACAATCATTTGATAAATCAGTAAACTGATTTCATGTATTGACTATATCTGTTCAAATTTTACAGCGAATTTTATGGGATCGCTTTGGTTATCTATGTTTGTACGCATATGTGTGTATAAAAAAAAAATTTTTTTTTTTTATTTTTCAGACATGAGAATAAAAATATTGAAATATAGGGGTTGGCGTGCGAAACGCGCAGGTGGCAAAGCCCTACTAGTATATATATATATGTATATATACATATATTTTAATCATTTATTTATATGTATGCATATGTAGAAATCAACTTTTGTATAGAATTAGGATATCAGCTTACTTCTAAGTAGCATTTTAATATCCATTGTTATGTCCAAACATAAGTTATTCGTGCACAACCCTCATCTACACACATATACGTATCTATATACATATATATATGAGGTATTAGTACCTGTCCAAGGGACTTGGATCTTTGTAGGAAATCACCTGAGAAGTAAAATGAGCCCAAAAACGTTACACTGGAGTCAGAATTCAGGCGAAGCAAGAATTTTGAGACTTTTTTGAGCTTTTTTGACCACCGTGGCACGGAGTCAGATTAAGGAGGTTAACGTGATATTTTGTTTTCTTTAGAAATTCTTCTCTAATCTATATTACATTCATTTTATCACTACACATAACATGTACAAATTTTGGAGGGCCAAGCTTTATAGTTTTTGAGAAATAAAATAGCAAAGATTGACGGTTATACACGGGCACTTGTGTACAGGTCGTTGCCAACTGATCCACAAAGACACATTATTACTTATCACTCGGTTAATTTATGTCAAAATATAACAAAGAAAATGTAAAAATGTTAAGTTTAAATTTGACTCTAGTAATGACAGCATTTTTAGTAAACTATGACTCTAATGGTTTCACCATCCAAAAAGCGCTACGGCGTTGCTCTCATACAACAGTACAGCAACCGACCATAACAGCGCCACATTTGAATAATTATCTGTCAAACCAAGATCGAGAAGGAAAAAAATCCTCCCGGGAAAGCTTCGAACTCCCAACCTCCTGTACACCGGACAGACGCTCTTGCCACTTGAGCTATCGGGGAGGGTTACGAGGTCTGCTCTGAAGTTTGGACTTCAACCATTCTGACTTTAATCCTTCAGACTTTAATCCACTCTCAAGTTCGGACTTCAATCCAAACTTGAGAGCGGAGCTCGTAACCCTCCTCGATAGCTTAAGTGGCAAGAGCGTCTGTCCGGTGTACAGGTGGGAAGAGGGTCGAGTCGGGCACGGGGGGAGATCTCGGCGGCCGGCGCACCGTTAGACAGAAAATTATTCGAATGTGGCGCTGTTGTGGTCGGGTGCTGTACTGTTGTATGACAGAATCACCGTAGCTCTTTTTGGATGGCGAAACCATTAGAGTAATAGTTTACTAAAAATGCTACCATCACTTGAATCAAATTTAAACTCGAAAATCTGGCATTGGGTTTACTACACGCTGTGAATTCTAGTGAGAATTTTCTAAGTTATCGACGTATGTCTTCGCGCGATATAGACGAGAAGGATTAAAGTTCGAACTTGAAAGCGAAACTCGTAATCCTCCCAGATTGCTCAAGTGGCAAGAGTGTCTGTCCAGTGTACAGGAGGTTGGGAGTTCGAGGCTCTCTCGGGGGGATTTTTTTCCTTCTCGATCTCGGTTTGACAGAAAATTATTCGAATGTGGCGTTGTTATGGTCGGGTGCTGTACTGTTGTATGCGAGCATCGCCGTCATGTTTCTTGGATGGCGAAACCATTATAGTCAAAGTTTACTAGTAATAAAGTCAATCCTTATAAGAACAATTATTTGCAGCTCTAGGCTTCCTGAGGCATTGCAGTCCGTAGCAGACGTCTGAAAGGTATAGGTCTACTAGACGTCGAGTCCGATAAAGCATGGTTGGGAGTTTTATAAAAACGCAGGGTCGACTATAAAACTTTACATTTATGACGGAAACATTTAGATGTGTTGGTGCTTGGACAGCTGCGACAACAAAGTCACTGGGCTTGCCGCATATCACACAAAAAGGGTTTACGCGTGGTGGCCTTGTAAATGTTGCCGAGGATAGCAGTTTTCGTGGCGGCTGAACTTGCGAGTTCGGTGTAAGATTACTGGCCAATATAAACTGTCTTTGCATGTGCTCAATTGTTCCTCGTGCCTTTTCCAAATCTTGCTATCTCCTAGTTATCCTTATAAAATGTAGAAATTATTTTATCGATCACTTGTGCCATTGCTGGCCGGTAACATTTTTAACCATGACATTATCTAGAATGGAGAACTCTTAGGTACGAAAAATATACCTTTTGCTCAGCCTGACTGTTCTCTACCTTAGCTCGCACATTCAAATCCATCTTGATTAACCTAGTTTGTGTTTCTCTACCTATTTAGAGGTACGCAGGTGAACATCTGGTTATACAGTAGGGAATCGATCGGTAAAAAAATAAATACTTATACAGAGCCTCGGGTCTCGACATTTGTTTAATTAGTAGCATAAATTTAGACTTAAAAGGTATTGATCGCCTTGTCAGCAGTGCTATTCAAAGCAGGATGATACGTAGCTGTCCGATGATGTTCGATATTGCTTTTTTTTTAAAAAACCTTGGAACTCTTCCGATGTAAAGGTGCGTCTGTTATCGGACACATTCACCCCAGGCAAACCCCATACACTAAAGTACTCTTTTGACACCTTAATTGTGGTACTCATTGTCATGTTCTGCAGCTCGTGAATATCGATCTACTTCGAATCGGCATCTATGATAACGATGTACATGAATCCACTGATTAGACCGCAAAAATCCACATGAATACGCTGGCAAGGTGCATCAGTCCATTTTCAAACATGCAGTTGCGCACGAGGCTGATCGTTATTATATGGCAAGCAGAGGTCATAAGATTTTACCACGTTTTTTACTGCTTTGTCTATTCCCGGCCACCAAACGTATGACCTAGCCAGCGCCTTCATTTTGACAATTCTTATGTGGGCTTCATGCAATTCTTTTGAAATAAAGAACTGTTGGCTTAGTGGAATGAATAATCTATGCCTTCAAAAAATGCATTTCTTTTCAAGGCAAACTGTAACTGTTTGTTCTTAATTAGTTGCAACTGCTTATTTACTTTTACGGTCTAACCTTGTCGCATAAATGTACAAACTTGACGCAAGACGGGGTCTTTATGAGTTTTCCAACGCACTAGTTCAATATTAAACCAGTCTACCCTGTCCATAACAAAATTTATAAAGCTATAATCCGTCTCCTAACTTTTTTTTTTACACGCAACAATATTGTTTGTTAGGACTCCAGACAATGCATCAGGTGGTCCGTTTTCCAAACCATTTATGTACTTTATTTAAAAAAATTATAGCCAGAAAGAAAAACAGCCCAGCACTGCACTAAACTCGCGGCCATCTGGGGAATCGTTTTTTTTTACCAAAAATATATAAAAGTGGTTTGTGGTCCTCTTCAAGCACAAAACTACGCCTATACACATACTGGTGAAATGCCTTGACGGCATACACAAGCGCTTACGTCTCTCGAACAAGTTAAAAAAAGTTTTTCTCAGTTGTACTTAACACTCTCGACGCATATTCTATTGGATAAGTCTCGCCATTTCGAAAAGTATGTAAAAGCACTGCTCCCAGACCATAGGATGATGCAAATGGTTCCTCGCAAAATATTGGTAACCGTGGAGAAATTCGAGATATTCCGTTAAGTATTGGTTTATTCGTAGTATTCACCCTACAGCTATACATTTATACGATGTCTATTAGTAATAAGTACTCAGCTAATTTTTCGGTCTGCGTTGGCTATTTTTTCGCTGGTATCACTGCTCGCCGGAGCCCCCTTACGGAGTTGCATAAAAGTTTGTAAAGGTAGGAGAGGCAACATTAGTCGTAATTATGCAAGTTTACCCAGAACAAGTGATCCTCATTTTAAACCCGCGACTTGACTATTATTTTGCATATTTTGAGCCTCAACATAAAATATCAGTCCATTAAAGTACATCCAAAACAAGAACAGTTGATGTTCAAGAGTAAAATTGAGACAAATCATAAATATTTGATGAAAGATAAGTATTGTCGTACTCTAGTATTACTAAAAACATCATATCACTTTTACTCAAGCGTGCTTACTTAATCTTTATTATTAACAAGAAGATATGGGAGGTACAGGTTATGTTCGACCATAAAACTTCATGCTTAAACATCTTTTCTTTAATAGAAGAGTTAAGAGCTCTTTTTTGTTTAATCTTAAGCTCATTTCTTAAGAGGGCGTGGGAGGTAGAGGTTACGTTAATCGATAGCCGTATTTCCGTTCTAAACTTTTCTTGTCTTGTACTTCATCGAATCGAATAAAATTTTGTAGTGGACTTAAAATGAAATAAAGAAGGGCGCTAAGCTTTTTTGAGAAAAGATTTAATAATGAGGTTTCATGGTCAAACATAACATCTTTCTCTCGCGTCCTCTTAAGTCTCAATTTATAATGAATCCAATGTAAATTCCATAAAGGGGATGTCAGAAAAAGAGACGAAGTTCAAAGTGAGAGTACTCTATTGGATATTTTATGATAAATCAAAGATTCTAGCGCCCTTTTTTATTTAATTTATAGTCGACTCGCAATATTCCATTCTATTACATTATGTAAAAAGGGCGTAGAATAAAAAACGGTAAAACACCTTTCAATTGACATAACTACGATCTTCGATCTCCTCTTAAACTGCATTGTTTGGATGTAAGAAACTTTTAACTATCTTGCTGTGGGTGGCTCCACCTTTGAGTTAGCACAGAGCGGAAAAAGTGTACATATTAGGTAAAAAAAAAACACTTTTAACCCTTGGTAAAAAAAATTCTTTCCGCTACTCAAGCACTAACGTGCAACTACTGCGCATGTAGGAAGATATACTAAAGACGAGTAATATTTTGTACGAGCATAATAAACTATACCCTATTTCTGTAATATTTATAAAACTCAAAAGATATTTTCAGACCAGAAAGAAAAGAAAATGGCACGATTACAATAATGATTTTTATTGTAGTGGGTGGCACGTTCGATATTTGGTTAACTGTGAATTGTGCATTCAACGACACCTTGAAACGGATCAAAGACAATTGTGATTCATTATTAAGTGATCCATCAAATACTTTTCAAATAATAGCCAGTGGTACGAACAACACCCCCGAAGAGAGTTTGCAGTCATCATTTGAGTCCTTAAACATTATTGTAGGTTATACAAACTTATACGGCAACTAAAACGTGGATGAGAGTCTAAATTTGACTCACGGTAATCTGATGAGACACTGGTTCATGCATCTATTTTGTGTGATGACGAAGATACATGCATCGAGCTGGAAGATGAATATAGATACAGTGATTGCGATACAACTGATTCCGATGCAAGTGTAGAGAGCGACGATGAAGAATTAAATGTCGTTGAAAAATTCAGCAAAAATAGTTCTAATATGAGTGATATTGTTTGTGGAACCAAAAGTTTTGATTTGAAAGTAGAAGCGTCTTAAACTTCTACATCTAATGATCTCTAAAATGTTTTGCATACTTGGGTTCTTAGCTGTAATATTACACTAATGCTTTCTTAAAACTGTGGCCTGCAATTAAAGATAAAATTTCATTACTAAATATGCCACTTGACCCTAGGATAATTTGAAAACTGTCAAAATTACTGATATCAGTAGTTGAGTAAACGGTTACTACTGTCACTTTTGCCAACTTTCATGCATTGAAAAAATAATTTAAACACGAGTAGCTTGTAAAACTGATATCTGTATAATAAATTATATGGTTAACATCGATGGAGCACCCCTCAGAAACAGTTCTGACAAAAATCTATGGCCAAATTTGTGCTTAAAACAATCAATGAAATATGTATATGTCATTATTATTTATAGTGGAGAACCCAAGCCTGCTGATGCTAATACTTTCTCAAAAGAATTTGTATCTTAATGTAGTGACTTTGTAACAGACCGTGTGATTGTGAGCCACACACATCAAGAATTTAATCTATATGCTTTTGACTCGATGCCCTGGCTAAAGAATACGTTCTGGGATTGACGTACCATAGTGGCTATTATAGTTGTACTAAATGTAATATCCAAGGAACTTACATTCAAGGCATGTATTTTCCAGGCAAAGTTGGATCTTTAAGAATTGGAAAACGGTTCCGAAGTAACAAATACGCTGACGATTTTTAAATCGAATCTACAATTGTAAATAGTATTCCTCAAGTCGTTTTAGTCACTTGCGTACCGTTAGATCCGATACACTTGGTATACTTGTGTGTAACGGAAAATTATTATTGATATGAATGTTTGGTCGTATAGTTCATAAATTACCTCACTTAGTAGTAACGACAATATCCGATACTCTTTTGTCGTCAAATAATTATATAGTTGACGATTACGTAAGAAAACCATGAGCCTTAAAGCACGTAAAATTTTACAAAGCAACTGAATTAAGACTAATAATACTGTGTCAGTGGGTTGTAGCATCCAAAGACCATTTGGATGCAAGTGTGCATTTGAAATTTCTCCCGTTACATGTAGCAATCACTATTTTGAATTATCAAATGGTTATCAGAAAGAAACCGTACATAGACTATACAGAATAATTGTTGCAAATATTTGTACAAGATTTTGAAAAAATCTATGGTGCTAGTTTCGTTTCATATAATGTGTATAGTTTGCTGCACTTAAATAATGACGTTCGTAATTTTCGTGAGTATGGAAATCTTGGAAACTTTTCTGCCATTTGTTTCAAAAATTTTATTAGTCATATTCAAAGAATGATTAAAAAAGGGCCTCTAATTTTTTACCAAGTTATTGATAGATATGCTGGAATCGAATTAAGAAACAAAATTTTTTTTAAATAATATGAGCAATAAAATGGTTAAAAATAAGCATTGTAAGGGTCTCATCGTTGTACTCTCTATAAGTATGTCGCAATACAAAGCAATATATGTACTACAGTGTAGAATTACTTGCCTTGACGATAAAAATCATTTTCTTATGGTTAAACATTAACAAAATGTTAGAGTCAAAAACATTTTAGTTGATGATGTCAGTAGTGAAGAATACAGAGTCGGTAAAAAATTATAAATGATTAGTAATGCTTACAATATGTAATTTTAATCGTCAGATTTAGTGGAAGATACTGAAAAAGTATTTTATTGGAACATAAACAAGATTGCATACAAAATAACGCGTTCACCATAGAAAAATAAGTATACTGTATTTTCTGTAGCGCATACTTGCGTTGACAGGAGCAATGCCTAACGTTTTTGACAAAATGTAAATGATATAATAAAAAAAAATTTTTATGTCCTAGTTATGTTATGATCGACATTGTATTTCTGTTTGATGCGCTAAGGCCTGGACCGTAGACTTATCTACGTTAAACTTATGAAACATTAAAGTTGCGAAACGATTAATACGAACATACGAACGTAGCACCATATATTTTTGATAAAAAAGGTTTCCTTGGATAAGGATCAATCTACGAACAGCTCCATTTTATCTTTGCGAATCGATACATCAAAATAATAAGCCCAGTGCGGTGTCTTTTCTACATTTTATATTTATCGTAGCTATATCCAATTTCCCCTGGGTATGTATTTGCGTAATAACAAGAAGATTTTGTCAGCATTTTACAATAATTTTTCCTGTGATTTGCGCAACTTGATTTTCTTATGTTATATTTTTTTTTTTTTTGTGGTAAATATTGCTGTACTGTTAGAATGCGTAGAGTATTAGTGACTGGGGATCACTAGACTGTTCACTGTATAAATAGTTGTAATAATTTACTGCGATGTAAGGTCTAGAAACAGATAATGCGAACTTACTTTGAGTAGTCCTAGAAGGCTTATTGTCTTTAAAACTGTACAGTGAAAACTGTAATGATAAGAGTAAGTAAAAAATTATCATACGTACAAACGTACAACCGCAATGAGTTGTCTTAAGAAATAACTTTCATATTTTTTTAATATTAAACAAACGTATTCTACTAAACGAATCTTGTTTCAAATATCTGCAGACCTGTGGTAACTGTTTTCAATATTTTTAACCATGCCCGGTACACAAAATCCCAAATGTACGTACGACAGCTTATGTAGTAACGAACACGCTAAAATGTGTTGTATCGGTAACATACTCGTGAACGACACATGTATCAACTGTAAATTGCGAGTGCTGCTTGTGTTAGACTCGTGTTGAACATGACTCTTTCGTAGAAGCACGTAAAAATTATCTGCACATCGGTAGCAATCACTGTGTTTTACTCCTTATAGACTCCTATAAGACACGTTTACTCAGTTCATTAGCGCAGGTGCATTCTCGTGTCGTTTTCTTATAGGAGTGCTCGCTACGTGGTAAACACGATGTTAACTTATACAAATAGGTGATGGTACACGTGTTGGGAACGTGCGATTTTTTCCGAAGCTGGATATATTTTTATGGCAGACACGTTGCACACATGTTGCAAGCTTTTTCTTAACTTGAGAACTCGAGTCCGAAATTACTCGTCCTTCACGTCGCAAGAATAGATAATGCTGATTTGGTAGCTATAAAAACCTTGATGATTTACAAATCTCTATTCTTGCATCGTTAATTCTTGACATCCGCATCTAGTATTATCATTAAGTCTGTTAGTAAGCGTAATGAATAATATCAAAAAATGACCAAAATTAAAACCTCACGAATAATTTGAAAAATCGATAATTGTTACATTGTCCTGTATTGCCTAATCTTATAATTGTATAGTAAGTTACACATCTTTTTGTTCAAAACAGTTTGAAAAAAATTTTTTTCACCATACTGCGCCAAAAGTAGGAAATTTCCTCCCGAACGATAATTTGCGGGAAGAAAATAGGTGAAAAACATAGTACAATCCACAGAAGTAAGCAAAGAATGCTTTGGATCATATGCTTGTCGCCCTTGGCTTCGCCTCGGGTTTTAAATTCCCAAGATCTGAGGTAGTCTTTTATTTTTTTTCCTAGGTAAGTATTGTTCTGTTTTCATTTGATTATAAGAATACTATAAGGCTGACGATGACTTATGGATTGACTTAAATTTAAACGATTTTATTTCAGAGTATTCAGTGCCAAGGGAAACATAAGAATAACTTAATAAATAGCATAATAATAGAAAACATAGAGTAACATATAAATATGATATTATCTAAAAAAGATATGGTATGATTAGCATATAACGAAAAAATTTAGGTACAAGCTACAATTTTTCTAAACGATAACTGGTAACTTCATACTGCATACAAAAAACTGCATAATAACAATAGCTTTTATTAAGGTAGGACTCTCATTATTCTTTCGAAATCGCCATTACCGGTAACTACAATATCCCAACAATTCTAAATTGAGTAAGCAGCATCTTATTTAAACAACCTTATACATCAAAAATGACAGGGGACAATTATAACATAGTACATAATTACTTTAGCTCCGGAATACTATGGAAAATCTGACTTGTGCAACCGTAAAGGGATCTGCTGTAGACATGTATTTTCGAAGACAAGTTGAATTATCTAACATGTACCGTACGATGGAAGCCAATAATTATAACACAGCTGAAGCAGCGATCCAAGACGTTAAAATAGGGTAAGTTTAAACTCTGCTTTATATAGCGTAATGCTACTTAATTTTGTAAAATGATTAATTATCATAAGATTTTCATATATTAAACATTAAATGTTTTTAGAACGACTATAGAGGGAAAGATCACTTTTAATCAACCCATAACATTAGGTCTGTTAGGTAGATCTTTTTTACTACTACAATCCCTGGTGTTACGTTGTCAAAAGGGCATTTTACTATACCGAAAGAATAAACATTGCTTGATTCCTGATGATAAGGTGTATGATATATGGTCTATGATATATTTTTGTTTATTTTACATTTAATTGATTCTGCCAATCAAAATTTTATCGCATTATTGTTATTATTATATACACAAATAAAGTCAAGAGCTTTCCTATGGAATTATACAGCCTGTTAGGAAAAGAATGTGGCAAGGGACTTGCAATAAGACATTTCAAAGCCGGTACAATGAGACATACCAGAGGCTCTTAGGCTTGGGGTAGAGACCAATTTTGTTGTACCTGAAAATTGAGTTATGTTTATCTGGACTGACTGTTACAGAGCATTGTTCGAAAAAAGTTATTTTTATATCTATACCGAGACTACTACTGCTTTCTCAGAGTTAACAAAAGTATCCTATATTCCTTCATGTAGAAAAAAATAGAATCACGGCGTAATAATGCCTATGCATGTGAGAGTGTTATTACAAATTACATACACACACACCTAGAAAATAATGCGTACGACAATCCAAAAGTAAATCGTAAGATGTTTTTTCAAGTATATATTGAACATACAAGAAAGCAAAGCAGAAGTTTTTAATTACGTGATTATTATATACTGGCGGTTGGAAATCATGTTAGATTTTCCTAATTTCTATCTAATATCATGGACTTTCTATATTAGCTTCATTGTCGCAGTATAATGTCAAGCGTATCAAAGCTAGTGTAAAATGATCAATCACGTTTGTCTGTGGCTTTAATGGCTTACGTGCAACGCTAAAAAAGCCAAGTTAGCCAACAAGGACGAAATAAGTCCTCTGCTAATCTACGATTTCTGTCTTTTTTTTCACGGGCTCTGAGTTTCCGTAAGTAAAGCCTCCAAGCACAAATTTCAATGTGTGCTGAACTTGCTTGGTACAGGGGAACGAAATGCATTTGTAGGTGTCATTTTAAATTACACACACATAGAAGCCTCGTAGGAATATATTACGTACAAAATCAAAAAGTGGATAGTAAGAATAATGGACCTTCGGGTAAGAGCAGCAGAAGTTCTCGATAATATGATTTATGTATACTTGCTTTCGGTTAATATACGATAGATTCCTGAATTTTATCCAATCCCATGGTCTATGTCAATCTTGCCATTGTAGTGTGATGTTAGACGCATTAGTGCTACTTAAAGATAGTCTTTCGTGTTCATCGGTGGCTTGTATAGCTAAAGTGCCACACTAGAGTCCAAGTTAGCGGTCAAGGATAAACCAAATGCCCTGCTACCCTACAAATTTTCATTATATTGCTTTCTCATAGAGGAAGCTTTGTAATGGAAAAATCGAGAAACACGCTAAAAACATGGCTCCTGAAGTTTGTACTCAAAATATACTACTACGGAAAAAGGTTCCCTTACTCTCTCTCTCTTTCTCTCTGTGTGTGTGTGTGTGTGTGTGCTCGTGTGTGTGTGCTCGTGTGTGTGTGGATGTATGTAATCAGTTACATTGTAGGATTTCCTTGCCTGATTATGATCCATCAAGGCTTATATTTATTCATTTATATAGTTAATACAGCTAAAAAAAAAATTTAGAGTTATATTGTCTAAATATTTATGGCTTCGATTTTGTCGATTTAAAAAAATTAATTTCTTAGAGAAGTGGATTTTGTCGGAGTTTATTGGTGTTTTAGCCAATTTTGAGGTAAATAATTTGAAATATGGGCTAATTTGTATCAAAATAACGTATTAAGATGAATTAAAATGGCGTGAGTTTGCGTAGATGTACAGATGTGTATGTATATAAATGGTCATATCTTATCGTTGACCAGTGTTGATGAATAATTTTTATTCCTAATGTTTTTATCACTCCTTAAAAAAATTCTAGTTCTGCTGTAAAATTTTTTTTCATTCGATTTTATCGATTTTTTAAAACCCATTTTTTCATGCCAGCGGTAGGGAATTAAACATTTCCGTTCACTCCACAAGCAAAATTATTCAACTTTCAGTCGCTGGGGCATAAAAAATCGTATACGCACCTCGGACGGGAGTGAATAATGCTAAGATCACAATATACATGTGATCTAGGACATTCTTCACTTTCCCGCCCTAGATGCGTAATGTACTATTTTTAACCGTAAAGTTTTTGTATTGCTAATTTTGTTTTAAAACTTTTACGTGGGATTACACTTAGTATGGTGATCGGGAAATAAGTGCACAGCGAGTGGGGTTAATGGTTCTTTTTTTGAATAGAGACCTAGGGAACAGCCAAGAATGAGTCGCGAATCACAGTGGGTACGTCTAAATCTCTTAATCGTCGGGTCGAGTCTTCTCTGCTTATTCTGACTCACCCCCTCTTGCCTCCTACTCTGTTTGAAAGGGCCCCTGGCTATGAGAGGGCAGACAGACGTATAGTCATGCTATCATACGTCACATGTCCGAGGCTGTGATGACGACGTCGTCCTCGACGGCAATTTTCATGTATGTTAAAGGTAGGTGTTTGAGTATTGTTTGTATCCTGTTGTTTATGTTGTATGAGTTTTTTTTCTTAGGAGCGAAGAATTAGTCTTTTTCTGCTGATCCTTATTCCTCCTAAAAGTGATTTACGCTGTGTGTATCGTGTATACATCTTCTTTTCTGTATATGTAAGGGCTCTTCTTACTTTTATAATATATCTACAAACTATTTTATAGAGTAAAGTTATATTATTATTTTTATACAGGGTTTTTTCCCCCTTTACAAATTTTTTTCTCTGAATTTCCTTATATTGTGGATTTGATATCCTATTCGCAGAGTTACTTGTACATAACAAGTTTTTTTACGTTAAAATTGATTTCAGTATATTTCATTAGACATTCTTATATATTTATATGCTTATTCTTAAGTGAAAAACAATAATAATTTGGTTAATACTGTACATAAAATATTAATTTATTAGGCACGACTGATTTACGGGAGGGCCTTATATTTTCACTAGAGCGAGAAGTGTAACCAGCTATAGAATGACTATTTGGTCCATGAAACAAACTTTGAACCTGAAATGAGTGTGTTCTGAAGTGGTCCTATGATGTATGTAATCAACCCTGTGTGTACGTAATCAAGTTCTCACACTAACTCAAGTAATTTTCATTTGATGGACCTCCAATTTAGTAGATATTTTCGTCTTCACCATAGAACGTGATGAATTATTATCAGAGAAGTTTTGTCAAAGGAAAAAAAATTCCTAGTACTTTTACTACAGAGCGTCGAGGGAAAAATATTTTTTTTCGTTGTTACTTTGCAAATGAACATTTTAAGCTAGGATTTTCAAAAAAAAGTTGTAGTATCGATAAAATACCATTTTTGTCTGTTGTACGCTTTTCTCTAGGAAGTCAATTAAATATCCTAGGACGCCAAAATAACTGAAAATAACTTATAAAACCGGTTTTCACCCATAACAAGAAGAAATTAACATTTTACAACAAAGTGTTCAATACAAAAGTTGTAGATCGTAAAAAATACAACTATCTTTATTCTACGTTTTACTCTATAATCCTATTCTGATGCTTTAAACAACAAAGATCGTTTTGAATTGTATAAAAAATCGTTTTGTGATTCCTAATCGTTTATTTGACATTTTAGGTCAAAATGTTGAATACAAAAGTTGTAAAACTAAAAAAATTCACTTTCTTCGTATTTAAAGTTTTTTTTCTTAGTATTGTTATAATGCAATAAATGAGTGAAATTGATTTAAACTGGCTGAAAAATCGTTAGCAGTCGTGCTTTGCATGCAAAATCCTAATTGTTTGCATAAATTAATTGCTTGTTAATACATACAAATATTGTATGATTTAATTTTTTAACACTAATGAACCCGAATATGTGCTCTTGTTAAGGTAATGTATAAATAAAGGTATACATAATAGGTGTATGTATTGAGTGATACAAGATATAGGTATTCAAATTATTGTCAAGGATGTCAATGGTTAAGGAGTTACTACATCCGAACTACATTACAAGGTTTTTTTTGTTAGTATTATCATGCAATTATAAGTGTTAATGTTAGTAGTCATTTAATTATTCTCATTAATTATATTGGTATCCTTATTATTATAATCTTTAATATACAAGTCAAAAATGTCATTGTAAGACTGTAATACGTTCAAAAAAATTCCTTGCTGGTTCATCGCTTTTTGCCGGCGAGCTGTTGGCCTCCGCTCGATAGCCTTGTGCTTCCGAATTTTATCGCTGGGATGCTGTACCGGCATTAGGTGTTCGTGCATTTAGATGACGACCGGTCTTAGCGTGATGTTATTGTTGTCCGCTATTTCATTAGAGGTTCAGCTATTCCCACGCTGACTGTTACGTATGAACAATCTATAATAGATAAATAGATATTGGCTGCCCTGGGAGAGGCACTTCCATATTTGCTAGTAAAGAGAAAGACAAGGCGTGTGAAGTAGCTACTGTATTTCGTACCCAGCATGTCGGTGTTGTAACAATAAGTATTATAAGCTTTATAGCTTGCATTGTATTTTTATTGAGTTCAAGCACATAAATAGATATGTATCTATTCCTGCGTGAATTCACAATATATGAACAAAATATCAAAATGGCCCTGTGGTGACTTGCCGTGGCCGAAGAGTATTGATTAAGCTTTTGGACAAAAAATAGATCTTATAACGTAAAATTTTATGGTAACGCGGAGCATGGTCATATATGCAAATATTTAAACAATTTGGTTGCTCTCTTTTATTAATTACGTTATTTAATTGACCATATATGATTATGATGACAATATCTTCATATTAAAATATATCTATATGCCCTTATATGATCTTCCCATCCCTAAGGTAATTTTTCTAGGATGTGGTTTAGTAGAACAAGGATGGGATTGAGACTCTCTTAGTGCCGGTGGTACGAACACCTGCTCACGATCCGTCTCGGGAGAAGAATAGGCATAACCCTTCCCTTGTATCAACTAACTTATAAACTGACGTGTGTTATCTCCTGTTGCTTGATGATAATGTTCCTTGCAGGCATCCTCACCTCTAGTTGCATTGGCGATACCCTGTTGTCGATTGTGCGCGATGACGTATCGCTAAGGCCTCGTACTTCGGCTTTTGCTATATGTTGTAGAGTGTGAGGTAAATCGAATGGAAAGACGTTTTTCAGTGAACAAGACTAAACTCCATCTTTTCTACACTGATATGAATTGATACCGTAAGCCAAATCAATAAACGACACATTTGTATCTTGGGTTTAATTATATTTCATATTTGTTCATTAATAACAATTTGTACATAGACCACTTCATTGGGTATTAGAAACTACAAAATAGAATTGACGAATGATTATCTCGTAACTTCGGCTTATGGCAGAGTCACACCAGATAAACGAAGAGAGCTAGGGTACGAGCCCAACCACACCGTGCTATGTATCCACCGAGACTACTGTGCTCTGCCAATGTG
>JAPYYV010001522.1:0-23871 GCA_030522625.1 Copidosoma aretas | reverse complement strand
CTATTTTCTCTCTCTCTCTCTCTCTCTCTCTCTCTCTCTCTCTCTCTCTCTCTCTCTCTCTCTCTCTCTCTCTCTCTCTCTCTCTCTCTCTATCTCCTTAAATATATAGTACATTTGTGTATTTTTTGAAAAATAATATACTCCTTAGAATCAAAATTGTATGCAAGAAAATTTCGGTGAAAATTTTAAAAATTTAAACGATCAATAATATTAAAAAAAGTTGTATGTTTATTTAAAAAGTATTTAATGCATTGCAATATATTTATTATTTGAATACATTCATTTTTTTCTCTTTTTTTCGCTGATTCGTTCTTGATAACAACCTCTTTATCTGTCTTCCGTTTTCTGGGCTATCTTTCTTTTTTGGTAGCCTCTGATTTCATTCAAGCAGCTTGTCTTTTTTTTTCTTTCACACCTTCCTTCTCCATTTTTTCAACCAACTTTGCCCGTGTCCTTATCATTCTGACTGTCTTGCTGGCTCGTAATTTCAGCTCCTACTGTTTCAGAAGGTACTTTACCCTCTGATTTAACTCGTTCTTGTCTTCCTTGGCCTATTCCTCGATATTTTTGATAATAAGCATACATTAAATGGTTGCAGTTAAGATATCGATGGTTGCGCTGTTGGCAGTGTCAAGGTCGGTGATGGTATTGTTGGCGACTGTGGTTCTGAGAGCGCTGATGCTGGCGGTTTCGCGGGCAGTGATGCTGTTGGAGACTGTAGTGATGATGGCAGTGGTAACGGCAGCGCTGCTAAGGGTTATGATGCTGTTGATGCTGTTGATGCTGCCAGTGCTGAGGGTGGTGATGCTGGCGGTGGTAGATGTGGTAGTGGTAATGATATCGACTATGGTGACGATGGTGCCGGTGGCAGTGGTGGTGGGTGCCGTAGCAATCTCATGTACTCATCTTACTATATTAATAGCATAGGTATAGCTATTGCATTGCTGCGTTTGCTGCTGCTGCAGAAACTATTTCTTCTGCTTTATCCAATGCTGCTGCTGCTTCTTTTGCTGCTAGCGGCACGGGTGTGGGCGGAATTTCCCTTTGGGATTGTCTTCATTTGCTAAAGAGCCACAATATAGAATCTGATGATACTAATGGAGAGAGCAGTGGTGGTAGCACACCCATGAGCTCATCCAACAAGAAAATCAATTCTATTGAAAAACAATGTACAAAAATGTTTAATAAATTTAAGAAAAAAAATTGTATAGAAATAAAATGAAAGTTACCTTTGTGCGATTTTGTTGCTTCTCATTCTGCTTAAGACATCTTTGGGATCTTACGCTGTAAAAAAATATGAAGTGTATAAAATCAAGTTCATACTGCTTTTAAAAATAAGAATAGTATCATGAGAGAAAGATACCCACAAAAGTGAAAGAAAAATAATAAAGATCCCTTGCCTTCCTGCCATATGCGTTCCTTGGGTGCGCTCTTGCTCTCACTTTTACTGTCTGACGGGATGCTCTCTTAATCTCTCTCTCTCTCTCTACCTTGAATTGTTTTATTTTCAGCTACTGCTGGTGCAGGTATGTCAATTTATTGATGATAAGGTCTGGAATGCTAGCTAACACGCACGAGCTGAAAAGATATGCTTAAAACGAAAAAATATATGAAATATTTTTAGTCAGAAAATAAATTTTTTTTTTTAATTATAGTTCTATACTTTACACATATGTAGGAATAAAAATGAACCATGCAAAGCAAAAATATATTTTTAATCTGGAAATGAAGAAAAATCATAAGAGGTAAAGTGGAGTGCAAAAGACGACAGAAAGAAAATGTAGAATATTTTTCCGAAACATAGTTGCGACTGACATATGTATGTAGGATGTTAAATAAACTGTACGAAAAAAAATGTGAAACATTTTCAGTTAAAGAATGAAAAAATTTGTTTGCGGTAAACGGAGCTGTGAGGGCGTTAGAATAATACGTAAAATGTTTTCAGTTAGAAAATGGGAAATTTTTCGATCAACATATAAAGGATAAGTATAAAATAAACTGCAAAAAAAAATGAAACATTTTGTTGGAGGTAAAGTCAGCTGCGAAAGTGTTGGAAGAATATGAAATTTTTTAAAACGGTTTTTTTTTTTTAACGTATACGAGAGGAGAAGAAGAGGAAGAATATTAAAAAATTTTAAAACTTACCTGTGTACAAGAAATATTGTTCACCGATGCTTATCTATCCTGGCTGCTTTAGATTTATGGATCATTGAGATGCTGCTTCAGATGCTGCTGCTACTGCTGACCCTTCGTCCAACTTGTTGCTTCCCTGACGACTGTCGTGGAAGTGAGAAATTTTATTTGCACCTCGAAGGGAATCACGAACGATTTGTTTTTACATATACGCAAGTGCGTATTAGGTGAGAGTGTTTTAAATGTAGAGGATAGTTTTCCTCTACTTATAAATTTCGCACAATGATGGTCCGATGCAGTTTAGCCTCCGCTTATGAATTTTGGCATGTGTGATGCTGTGCATATTTAAACAAGAGTGATAGTACTAGTAGTGATTGTTTCCTTTCCTAGTACTAAAATTTTGTAGAGTAGCTGTTTGACTCCCTATAAAAGGAAGCTAACCTCTTTCAAAGTTACTATTCAACGTCATGGCTCGCACTCGTCCAGTCCAAGGAACCCTGACCGAGATTAAACGTGTTAAAATATAAGTCTGTGAGGGTATATTCAACGAATCTTCACCAGCAACCCAGAGGGATCCATCATTAACAACGGGTGGCTGCATGCTGTCGTTACCAGCAACATCATCGGAGCTTCATAAAATCGACCAGTATCTGCAAGGCGCTGGGAACGACGAAGACTACTTGTTTTGGAAAACATATGTCGATCATCTTATGGTGCCGTTATTCCTGGACTTACCTTTGCCGCTGCCAACACTGACGGTACCATGTCCCACTTCCACATTCACGGAGAGATTCAACGAGCAGCCCGATGCATCATTGTTGATAATCGACCTCACCTCAATACCCTTACTCGTTAAGGACACGTCGACGCATGTTCTCGATTTGTCAACTACTAATCGGACTCAGCAGGCTTCAATGGTGCCACAATTACCACCATTGATCGATTTAACGAGTTCGCCAACCATTATCAGTAGAGAAAGAAAGAAAAAGAGCAATATGTTTGAAAGAAAAAAAAAAGCTCGACAATATTTGTCATTTCAAAGTTAAAATGCTTGTGACGCGTTAATATTCTTGTGAACGCGATTTTTGCACTTTGTAAAGATTACCTTCTTAATTCAAAATAAATTATTTAAGATAAAGTTAACAAATCAATGTTTTACGCTTTATTTATCCCTACGAATTCTATTCCTTTATACCATTTATCAACTGAAATTAAATGTATATACTTACAAAAGGGTTAATATATATGTATGCCTGCGCTTGAAGAGGTAAAAATTAATGGCTGCACCTCACAGATAAAAGCGTATGGTTGGGGCTCTTATCCATACATATCACTTTAGTTTACAAGCTGAGCAGAAAGAGGAGCCTGTGCCTAAAGGATCAAGTTGTTCGACTTTATACCATTCATCAACTCAAATGAAAAAAGTGTATGCATATGCACATTGTAAAACAGTGTTCATATATGTATGCCCGTCCTTGAAGAGGCAAAAGTTTTTAGTTCTATCTTGCAGATAAGAGCGTATGGTTTTTGCTCTTATCTACACACACACACACACACACACACACACACACACACACACACACACACACACGCAATACTATTAACTACGTCGTAAATGTTTGTCATGATAAATTGAACTTGTGGTTGTTGCGAAAAACTTCGTAGATAATTCTACAGCTAAATCTGCGATTGTTACGTTTACGATATTGTAAGGTACCGTCAGTTTAGTTATATCTGTTGGAGAATTATTATGTTATTGTACAGTCATTTCATTAGGCTTACTCCTTTCAATCATATTTTCATTGGAACAAAATGGTATTGGTTGATTGACCATTGATTCATCGCATTTACTTTTAACAGTAAGGGGAAGATAATATATTTCTTCAGTCATAACCTGATTATCGGATTGGAGACGTTTGTTGTAGCAAGAAACGTAATGGTGATAATCATTAGTTAAAACAAAAAATTTTGGTTTTTGACACACTTTGCAACTTTAATAACTTTTGTTCTTATAACATTGTGTTGCATGTTGCAGCAGGGATTTCGCATTATCATACGTAAAAGTGAAATTTTTGTTTTGATGTGTCCTTACAGCTGAATGTTGATGGGATCATAGCAAATGCTGCTCTAAACTTGCATTACTTTTAGATTCAACTGAATAATTACTGTAGAGGCATTTTATTTGTAGACGATTATCATTACCTGTGATTTTTTTTATGCTTATTACTATCGAAGATTCTTATGAATCCAGATGAGCAGTTCTGGAATATTATCAGATTTTGGTGCAATATTCCACTTTGTAATATAGGTCCAACATCGTACCTAAAATCACAATATTTATAATTAGCATTTATTGGAGTTCAGGAACAAGAACCTTTAATGGACGCTGAAAAAAATTTGTTTTACGATATGTAAAACTTTCAGTAGTCGTAGAGCTCAACAAATTCGGAGCTGTCTCACTTTGATACAGGCTCAAGGTCTTTTTTTAAAGATCTGTACATTAATAAAAAATAGGGCAATGGATGTCGATGTAAGCTGCACTAATTTATGAAATTTTCATCATTATTTTTCTCTGGGGCGCATGTGAAATAAAACTAAACCATTACCTTCACTGTCGAGAAAAGATCCATAATATCAGGTCTAACTAAACTGTTACACTTTTATTTTCTTGTTTACAAGCTGATCGTGCAGTCCAGACTGTGCCAGAAGCTCCGTCACACGGCAAATTACTGCCACGCACCCTGGGTCTGTGCCTTCTGCACGAAAGACCACGCTACTCCAGCCTGTCCCTTGAAGGCCTACAAGACAACCAAGTGTGCCCCCACCTGTGCCAACTTCAACGGTGACTACCAGGCGACGTACCGTTGCTGCTCAAAGTTCCCAAAAAGGAGAGGCCTCAGCCAAAAACACAGCCACCGAGACCACAGCCGACTACAACCTCTTCTTCAAGACTTCCATCGCAACACGGACGCTCCTACACTCAAGCTACAGCCTCGAATCTCACTAAAAAAATTAATTTTCTTGTACTCTACCAAAACCTACTATTCAAAAAGCCATTCAAGCAGCAGTTTCTTAGTTTGTAGCCAACCTCATGGCTCCCCTCACGTATACTTCTAACTTCAATCTTGAGCTCTGACTCGTACCCGCTGTGTCTTTTACTTAACTTTTGTGAAATCATATCTTTATCTATCTCTCGTGTATCGCTCTTCGCAATAGCGCTAGCTAAATTTCTACTCTCGAATTTTAGCTTACCCCGAGCTTTCAGTGTCCAAGTATTTTTCCATCATCTTTTTCCCCGCTTCTTTTCTTCTTTCATTCTTTTGGGTTTCAGAGCGCTTACGCTGGTTGACCCTGGCTGTGAATGGTTTTAGTTAGTAAGAATCTGACACACTACACAGTTTTTTCGAGGGAGCTGTTGGTTCAGTAAGTTTAAACAACGTACAGACAAACAAAATTGGAAACAACTTCACAACATAATGAGAAATTGTAGTTAAAACACCCTTAGAAGCAAAACTTGGTTTCGTCATACATCAGTGCACATTTGAAAAAACAGAATATAATAATGACATGTTTAAACCAATCATAATCAACCTAGTGTTGATCACATTTCTTGTCATCGTTCACAATGTTTATTTTATATTTAAGAAATCCTTAACGTTGCTTTTAAAAATTCAGCTCACTGCAAACAGTACCTGGGAGTACGAAAAAGTCAATTACTTACACGGCAATATGACTCATTGTTAACAAATAATTATAATCTAAGAATAGCTAAGCGCACTTGAATATGAAAATTCTGTTGCACATAAGCACATTATACTTCGCAGCTCGCAGCTCACCGTCGCAGCTTTTGTGTTGCATCTCACAACGACATTTCCAATCACGCCATTCGTATACATATACATGTATCTTCCTACATTATATAGTTGTATGACCAAAAGTATGTCCCAACCCACCCTCGCTCGCCCTCAGCACCCCCCCGGCTTCCCCTCACCAACCCCTTAAATCACGTACTTATTCATTCATTTTTAGGTGATTTTTAACCCAATTTTTTTTGGTTTAGCTCCTCCGCTCTCCCCCGCTACCCTCATCTCATACCTGGCTCTCAACAGCTCCCCCTCCACCTAACTCTCACCTGCCCCTCAGCTTAAACCCAGCTCTCCATCACCTCATCATCACCTTCTACTCACCTCTTACTCACTTAACTTCATGATAAGTTCATGGATCGGATTTTATAATTTGGTTTCATGTAGACTACACACTTCTACATGTTTTAACATAATTTTGCAATAAATTGACACTGATCAAAAAATCTCCCAAATGCTATTAAAGGAAATTAGGGCAGCTCAAAAAACGGTCCCATATTGCTGATTAAGTCAAAATTGTATACGGTATATCACATGATGTAAAAAATATAAGGTGTCTTTCGAAGCAGCTATTGTAAGAGCCAATGACAGGGCTGTCGTGTTTTTCGCAATATTAAATCAATTGTTACGTGTGGCTTATTTAATTATGTTTGCAATTTTAATACATTGCCTTATCTATTTTTTAAATATTTATGATGGAAAAAAGCAGGGAAAGCTGGTGATTGGTTGATGTCCATACACTTGCACACCTTATTTTATATATAATCATATATCAGCCTTGACAATAAGTATAGACAGCAGATCAGAAGAACATAAGTAACTATGTTCTTAGTCGTACAAAGTTCTTAGTTATAGTGAGTGATCTGGCTTAGCACATGTTGTTGCTTGTTGATCGATAATCAAGTAGTCACAAAATAATCTGGTTCATCTAAGATATTTATCTTTACTAGCAGAATAACAATTATGCGTAATATTAAGGTAAGACACAGTATACTATAAGGGGCACATGCACGGAAAGCAATGGTTATGTGAAAAATCGTCAGTTTAAATTTTATATTATAAAGACCTCAATCATGATCCAAGGTTGTAAAATAAGCTGAAAAATAATTTCTAAAAAGATGACATGATATTTAAAAGCATAAACGCTATCGTATGTCATCGGTTAATAAAGATATTTACTTTCAGTAGAACGACCAAACAGGGCTTGTAATGCATTTTATTTATATTATTTATCATAAGATTTATAATGACAATCAAAAAAACTTGGCTTTTTAACAAATCCTAATTAAGCTAATAAAATTTTTTAAATAATTTTCTATTCATTTAGAAAAAAGTGTGTTAATACTAATTCCTTTTTAATAAATAAGATTTATCAACAGTTCAATGTTATATTGTTTATATATTTAATACATCATTTTATAAATTAAAATTAAAATGATTTTAAATATTAAAAATCCATAAGAAGTATACCTATAAAAAACAATCAATTACTTTATCAAAACAAATTGTAAGTCTGTGATAAATGTTTCAAAATTTTATTTACAAACTTTTATAATGCATCGAGCAGACAAAATTTTGTTTATAATAACGAAATATTAGAATTTCCGCGGTCAAAACATTCTAAACAGTAGGAAGTCTTTGAAGGTGGAAAAAATATCATAAAATCACTAGAAATTATAAAAGCATATCAAAGAGAATAAGTACAATTGTATAAAATTAGTAAATACTGCCAAAAAATGTAATGAGCATAAGTGCAATAAATCGACAGAATAATTGTAGTAATATGTATATAAAGATAATCTTACATTAATGTAATATAGATGTGATGAAATTTATTCAAAAATCTGATTATTTTTCGTATGTTTGTTACAGCTTTTATAGTTGTTCTAGGAGTATTTAAAATAAATTGTAATTTTTTAAAAAAGAGAAAATTTCGAAAAAAAATTGTAAAAAAATCGTAAATGTCACCATATAGAACTTAAAGTCAATCGTTGACCTCACATAACTACGAAACGAGTGTACTCAGCGAAAAATTATAGGATACCTTTTTGAAGAACGTCGAATTTCTTACAAGAATATCTATATGTTATTATATTCTGTTAATTGGCTGAGGTTTTAAAAAATTCTCAAGAAACAAAAGAACTTTTCCTATGTTATTATCCATTTAAAACTTTGGCCATCGTGGGGAATCGGTTAACATTAATATTAAGAGCTGGACTTTGGCAGAAAATTTGATTTGTTTATTTAGAAACAATTTAGGACTATCGTGAGATAAAATTTAAAAATTCTATAAATAAACACAACCCTAATATACATGTACATATGTATCAATATTAACCTCAAATAACAAGAAGAGTACTTATCAGATTAAAATTAATATTAATTATTTGATGAATCAGTGGAATTATTTGTTTGAAAAATCTTCATTTTCAGGAATGAAGAATAAGAGAACCAGATCTTTTTCAATTTGAAATAGAAGCATTGGAAGTTTTAAGAGAGGACATGGACTCATTATTATGCTTCTTAAGGTAGTTTTATTCCTACTACGCTAGTCAGAAGCAGATTCGACCTTGGATTCGACAGTTTTGTATGCTTTCTGTCTCTCTCACACTTATGTGAAGACATAACCTTTTGCAGTTTTTACGACGGTTATTACTGTATTTCTTGTATCACAAATACCCTTGAGTTATTGTGTAAAATTCAATAAGATCATTAGATATTTTTGTAATTCACATAAAAATATCGTCGAAAGTTTATCATTACTTCGTATGATATACTTCATTACAGTACAGAAAAAGGCATTTCTACATAAGCATCCATGTTAAAGTATTAAAAATATAAACACTGATATTTTGCCTCGTAAGAACCCTAGCCGCACACAAATGTAGTGGAGTACTTATTACATATTATTTTAGCTATGTGCAAAGTAACATAAAGATCTTATCACTTTTTCGATCTGGGATACAACTACCTTAAAAGAAAATTTCCGTGGCACATAGAAAAAACGAGAGGTAGGGTGCAATGTGGTCATTGGCGTAAGCATAGAACTAAAGTAGAAACTTAAAAACAAATATTCTTTTTCATAAGCTAAATTATAAAATTGTATTGCATATACGTAGCGGAGACTTGCCTATAAAGCAGAAAAGATGGAAGGCAGATTTAAAATATTTAGTTCAGTTTAACTGCAAAGACAAAAGGACGTATATGGAAACTAGAAGCGGGAAGGGTAGTGATGGATTTGGGAATGAAAAAGGAAAGAAAAAGGGGGAAATATAGATTCAGAATTACAAGTATCATGTTAGCTTTAAATTCGAGCACACTAGGATACATATAAAGGAGAAATAGAGGAAGGAACAGTTAGCCTAGAAGTAGGCATAAAAAAAAGGAAGTAATTTACTCTTTGCACATAATAAAGATGAACAAAAGTAGATAGCCTTATTTATGCCTAATCGAAGAAATAACGGAATTAATCAATAAAAATCATACAAAATAGACGAAGGAGTTAAAGTTGTATATGAAAAAGTTTTGGATGGGAAAACGTATGATTCATAAAAAGAGCAGGAAAGGAAAATAAACTCGAGAAAATCAAAGATAATTTCACAACAGAATGGCAGAGTTGCCAATCATAAAATACAGAAAACTTGTACGATAATATACAAGGCTATTATCCGTAGAATGTAAAAAACAAAGAAAAAAAAACAGAGAGAAAAAAAAAATGTGAAAAGAAAAACGTATAAGTAAGTTTAAATGTTTTTAAGTGATAGACTAAAGGCTCTGCAATGAAAGAAACAAAACCGTATAAAGCACATATTGCTATGTACAAAGGAAATAGAAAATAATAATATCAGTTAGAAATACAGGATTAGAAGATATTGGAAAGATGTGCAGGAGGAAGACGATTTATGTAAATGTATAATATATTTATCTAGGTAAATAAGGCACTGCACTGTTAAGATTGAAAGTTTAATAATATGTTATGCGGTGTAAATTAGAATATTATGTCCATGCAAAAAGAATTTTTAAACTGTTTTAGTATGTTTAATCAATGACGTATTATAATAAATTTAAAATAACATTAGTGATGATTTGAAGGGATATACATTTTTATTAGCTATCAATCAAGAAAAGGAAATGTAGAAGTGTATAAAAATCTTTATAAAAAATGAATAAAAAATTGAATAATAAATTTACATTTTGAAATGTAAAGCAAGGAATTTTAGATACTATCTTACTATAAACTAATATCCATGATTGATTCTAAGATGTTCAAAAATAACCAAAAAAAAGGGTCGTAACAGTTATTGTAATAATAATGATTGCGTATACATTATATACATATACAAATGTATCATTAATAACCTTAAATAGCAAAAAGAGTCCTTATCAGATTTCAATTAGTAAAATTTATTTGATAAATCAGTGCAATCATTTAATGTATCGACTATATTTGTTTGAATTATAAGCGAAGGTTCATGAGATCGCTTTAGGTATCTATATTTGTGTACACATGTGTATTAAAATAAATTCTTGTATTCATTATTCAGACATAAGAGTGTCAATATTGAAATATTGGGGTTGGCGGGCGTTTGGCGCAGCGGGCGAAGCCTTACTAGGATATATATAGTAACGTTTTTATTATTCGTAGATGCGTTAGCTCTTTTACAACCCGATGGCAGGGACTTTTTCTGTTTCCCACGATTTTTTGTGTTTTTTAAATTTGAAGCTGAAATTAGTGAATTATGTAATGTACTACATGTTATAAATATGTGAAAAATCATGCTTGATCGAATAACCACAAATTTGTTCACGTATATTTACACATATATTTGCAATTGGCTTAGAAACAAGATTAGTTACATTACTAGCAGTAACGTTATTAATTTTGTTTCTAAGTAGATTGCGAGAATATGTACTCAAATATTTAAACCAATGTGTGAATATTTCGGCCGATTGTAAACTTACCATTACGCAGTATTACAATTACTAAGCCAATGGTGAAATAAACTACAATCGGACTTGTACATTTTCTACATTTAATATGGTCGTTTCTTTTTTTGCAACATTGAATCTAGTGTAATTACAAACATTCTGCACTTGTACTAAAATTATCGTAATTTTACAAAACAAATTGTACATTTACGTCGATGCACATAACGAATTTTTATAAACCACTAGTAAAGTTTTTTTAATGTGTGCATGTCAATCCATGTTGTCTGTAGTATTATGTTTTTGCCCATGGACGGACCCTATGTTTTGTTACTTTATATTGCACGGTAATATAAATAAAAGGTAGTGAATAAACAATTATAAAAAATGACCTCTAACAAGCATAGTGTTATTGGGATTAGAATCACAGGTAAATCCGTAAAAGAAAGTGTGCTGACTCTGAGGAGAAAATTAATACAGAGTGTAAAATGTAAACATTTTAATTTTTCTGCGGTGCTGAAGCAACTCGGGCTTATTGTGGTGTTGCACCCATAACCTGACTTTGGACGCTTTTGTTTGAAGTATCTTTTTAATTTTTTTCGTAAAGAAACGTAAATAAAAATTGTATAAAAAAATATGATTATCAACTATGATTAATTATTTTTTTCAACTTTCGGTGAAAGAATACGAATCTTCCATAAAAGCCCATGTGCAATATCCAATTTTCCACAAACTTTGTCTCGCCCTGTTTCTCGTGATTATGGTCCAAAATTTTGAGGGAGTGTTCATTGTGCAATCATGATCATTTACTAAATGTTTCATTTAATTCTATTGACAAATGTTGTACGCTCGAACCACCTTATGCAAGCTTTGTTTCGGGCGAAAAGAAATTTTTCATATGTGTGTGTGTGTGTGTGTGTATGTGTGTGTGTGTGTCTGTGTGTGTGTGTGTGTGTGTGTGTGCGTGTGTGTGTGCGTGTGTGTCTGTCTGTGTGTATGTGTGTAATATCTTAGGAACCTGTCGACAGATAATAATGATCCAGGGCTTAAAAATTTTTGTTTCTATATCCTCTTGGTGGCTAAGAAAAAAAATACAATTACTATACCTGATTGAGGTTATTATACCGATTTTTTTATTTTCGATCAACGGTTTTTGGCAATTATTCTGGCTACATGATATACTTTAAATTCTTAAGTTAGGTAAGTCTTATAAAGCAAAAAACTAGCTTTATTATACATTTTGAAACATCCTGATTTCTTAATTAGATTGTAGTTTATTAAAAAAAAAGTGCTTTTTTATAAACCAGTTTAATCTGATTAATCAAAGAACAGATGTAAGAAATATATAGCATTAAACTATATAAAACATATATAAAACATATGAAAAACATGTGTAAAACTATATTTTTAACTTGAAACTATTCTGATGGCCTATGTTGCTCATTTTTATCAACGTAACTCTATCTTTATAAAAAAAATCACTGCAATCACTCATATTTTTAAAACTTTTGTATAGATTTTAGTCATTATAGTATAAGCTAATTTTTTGTATGAAAATTATTGCTGCTGAAAAAAAAATGTAAGTTTTAAATATTTATTTAGTTTTATTCATCTTTAGTGACATGCTAAGAAGTTACAGTTTTTTACACTATTACGGTTTTTGAACGATCTTTCAATTTACGAAAAACAGTTTTTTTCCATCCCTTGGGCGGAAGTTTGCAGATGCACAGTCAGGTTAGACTAGAAAAAGAAGTACTTTTACCCACACCTTAGTGGAACAGCGGAACTAGAAACTTTCACCGAAAGGATGGAAAAAAGACACTGTTTCTTATATGGAGGGGGAACAGAACACCCTCACGAACGTGACTATGACGCCCTCTCGGCTTCACCTCGAGGCGTCATATCACGTACGTGCGGAAGTTCCGTTTCCCCTCCTTGTAAGAAAATTTACTATTGGCCATTATTAACGTCTGAAATTTCCAGGTGAATTTTCGAATAATTGTATTTAATGAAGTGTATGAAAAACTTTATTTTAAACTTTGAATCAGTCTGATACCTGATCTAGGTTTTTTTGTATTAAAGAAATAATGCGTTTTTTTAAATCAGGTGAATCTGATTAATCAAAATACTGATTCTAGTAATGTAGACAGTTAAACATTTTTTTTCTTTTTCAATATTTAGTGACTTATAACAAAATTTCAGTTTTTTACCCTATTAAGGTTTTTTAAACAGTTCGCCGATTTACGAAAAACAGTTTTCGGCGATTATCATGGTTTAAGATTCCCAATTAAATTTTGAAATAACTGTATCTTATAGAATATATATAAAACTATATTTTGAACTTCAAACCGTTCTGATGGCTTATGTTGCTCATTTTTATCATCGGAACTCTATCTTTATAAAAAAAATCACTGCAATCGGTCATATTTTTAAAACTTTTGTATAGATTTTTGTCATTATAGTATAAGCTAATTTTTTGTATTAAAAATTATTGCTGCTGAAAAAAAATGTAAGTTTGATACTTCATTATGATTGCTAAAGCAGCTTATTGATTTTCGAAAAACGGTTTCTTGCAATTATTCTGGTTCCATAATAAACTTTTGATTTTTAAATTTATTGATTTACATAGTGCATAAACATAGCTTTATTTTTATTTCATATTATCTTCACACCTTATTCATTTTTTCTGTTATTAAAGAAATAATGCTTCCTTTAAAAACCGGGTCAATCTGATTGATCTTAAAATAGATTTTAGTATTATATAGCAATAAATTATTGGTTTCTATAATCTTTAGTGACTCGTTAAGCCTGATACAATCTTGTATTCTATTGATGTTTTTACAACGAATCGTTGACTGACGAAGAACAGTTTTTGGCGATTATTAAGGTCTGAGATTCCCAGTTTGTGATGAGGCGTATTACAGCCCAAACATGGGGCCGTCCCGAACGCCCTGCACTAAAAATACAAACACAATGAACTTCAAACACGACAAAGCAACGAAATTACCTAACACGACAAACAACACTGAACCTCGAAATACGCACGAGCGACTAATGACACGACCCTCTCCAAGATATGAACGAGCAACCAACGAAACTCTTACAACGACGCTGCTTAGCTCCACTCAGCTGTGCCTGTAGATCCTTCTCCTAGAGGAGATTATCCTGCGGACGGTCCCAGAAATGGAATCGGCCGCGAAGAAAACACATGAATGCCGAGTTTCTCTCAACAACATGTTTATTATCATTCACGCAAGACAAGTACACAAAGGTCTCGGTGCTATCCCTGCAGCTGTGTCGCCACACTTGAAGATGTGTATATGTCGTAGGCATTTAGAAGAATCCGGTAGTCTTGTTTTAGCAAACTGCCGGCAGATAGAAGAGAACGTCGTCAAAATCAATATTTCTCTAACTACTCCACTTTTGCTCGTCATTTATCAAACTGCTTAGGTAGTTTGTTAATGCTGATAGCGATCTCGGTAAATGGAAAAATAATCAATCTCCATTTTGGCTATTGATATGTCTTTCTTTCATGTTTATTTTTTTATTTAATGAGAACATCGTCATGCAATACTTAAAATCATTCTACATGCAAAATACAAGATATTATATTTACGCTGAAACGTAAATATTCACATAATAACTTTATAAACATTTATTTGTTGAAGCACGGCATAGATTGATAGCACCTAGAATTACATAAAAAATTTCTCAGTTTATAGAAGCACCTTCCATTTTGGAGCCCAACCATCCAATACACAATCCATAATAATCTATAAAGTTTTGATCACAGTAGAATGTTCACATATATAGCAGTCATCAATCTATGTCGTGCTCTCATCCATTTATGTTATTTGACGATTTACGTCTCAGCGTAAATATTATATTCTATATTTTTCATGTACAATGATTTACAGTATTATGTGACAATGTTTTCATTAAATTAAAAAATAAACATGAAATAAAATTATATCAATAAAAAAAATGGAAAACGGTTATTTTTGTATTTACCGGGATTGCTATCGGCATTAACAAACTACCTAGGTAGTTTGATAAATGATTGACTAAAGTCAGGCAGTTAGACAAATACTGATTTCGACGACGTTTTCTTCTTTCTGCTGGCACTTCGCTAACTGCCTAATAACCTCTTAATAGTCGCTTCGCCAAATAACCTCTTAACTTATACCTGCAGATCTTTAACCTAGTAACCCGGGGACAGCTAGTAAATAATAACATACGTACAAAAATCATTGATTCAATAATAAATTAACCTATACCACAAGCATTTTATGCCAGTAATCTAAAGAAGAGCTAGTTACTGATATAATAATTGAAAAAATAATTAATTTAATAACCTCTTAACCTGTATTTGAAGCTTTTTAACCCAGTAACCCGATAGAAAGCAAGGTAATATTAATGCACTTTGATAAATTATTGATTAAATAACAACTTAACAAATTCCCCGAGCTTTTCAGCCCAGTTACCCAGGGAAAAGCAAGTTAATAATAATGTACGTTAATAAATCATTGATTAAATAACAGCGTAACCTATACCCTAAGCTTTTTAACCCAGAACCGAGGGGAAAGCCAGTTAATAAAATTAACCTTCATAAATTAATTAATGAATGACAACATAATATGTAACCCAAGCTTTGTATCTCCGTAACTTGGGGGAGACAGCTAGTTATTACATATTACTCGGATAATTTGATATTAAAATAGTAACTTGAAATTTAAGTTAGGTGGCGATGAGGCAGGGCAGCGGGAAACGCAGACGTGGCAGGAACTTGTTCCTCTCAGCTTAGCAGCCAGCGAAAAGGTTCTGTGACAAGCAGGCTTGCTGGCTCGCGTAGGCTCGGTAGCCGCTCAGTGTCGCTTCGGTCTCTCACTCTCTCTGTCCTCCACACCGCTCGCGTTCGACTCGATGTCTCGATCTTGTCTCCATCCGCACACATGCGCATACGTGCTTGGAATAATACTCATCCCGGCACTGTATGATTTTCATAAGACGCGGTTTATTGGCATGAATATTAACACTAAGATTCACTGAAATGCATGTGGCAATGACCGGTATGATTAAATGCATACATGTATAATATCAAACACGCAGACAATCTGAATATTTACATAAACTTAAAGTCTTCGTTAATTTTAATCACTTGTATCACCATCACTCTTCTTTTCCTCAGTTCTCTTTCGCACGCTATTAGATTAAACCATCCTCTTTTACTTTTTTGCATGAAACAAATAAAAACAGACTTGCGCAAATAGTTAATAAGAATTAAATCGTTAATAGAAAAATGTTTACTAAGGGGAATTCTGGTGCTCATGACTAATAAGAGAAAAATAACCTTGTCATAAGTAAAATTCTTATATAACTGTATCATATAGAGTATATAGAAAACTTCATTATCACTTTAAACCATTCTAATAGGTTATGTTATTTATCTTTTATGAACAAAGAACTATCTTTTTGAAAAAAAACTAATGCAATCACGTATATTTTTGAAAATCTTTTATCGATTTTAATCATTATGGTAAAAAAATTATTACTTTGTATCATCATTGCTGCTTCAAAGAAAATTAAAGTTTCATACTTCATTAAGGCTGCTACAACGAATTTCAGATTTTTCAGAAACGATTTTTTATGATTATTCTGATATAAAGTTCTCATTTTAAGTTTTAAAATCATTATATTTAAAAAAAAAAAGTTTATTTTGAATACAAACCCTTTCTATAAGTTATCTTGCTGTTTTGTTACCAACAAAAATATATGTTCCTTTTTTAATTGATATAATGTATTTTAGGACGTCTTGCAGTTTTGGAAGTCTTGGATTAATTCAAAAAATCATTGTAGATATATATTTTTTTATAGCCTCTCCTAAAAAAATTCATTCTATGTATGTACCTGAGTAAAGTTGTTTCAAATTTTTTTTTTGATCGTATAAAATAAGTATTTTTTTTAAAGTCAATTTTACAACCTATTCAATCACTTTATACAATTCGATTAGAGTCATACCTGATTGTAGGCCTGAATAAAGCTATATAATACAAAAACTTGTGTCCTAGAAGCAAAAAATGTTGAATTCGTTTTTAATTGAAAATATTTTTTTCTGGGCTATGCCGACCATCGTCAATAAAACAGCCAGTACAACTAAGAAAAAAATTGTGTGACTGATTTTGAAAACTTTGTTTCTCTCAAAGTAGTCAACTGTTTGGCAATCATGGATATATAAGCGTTCCCCCTTAAAAAAAATTCGAAAAACAAATTATTTATAAAGTAAACGTAAAATTATAGTGTGATTGAAAGAAACATTATGGAATAGTCTGTATGAGAAACCTTTGTGCCAATAAATTGGCAGCGGTTTTTGGAGATAATTTTGACATCTGGTATTAAGAATAACTTATTCTGAAATACCATGTGATTTACACTGTAGTAGATATGATAATTTAGAAAGAAATCTTGAGAACGCTTGTCATCATCATTCAACGTCAAAAGTATTATGAAAACTATTAGAATCACGTACATAAATGACTCTTATGGCATTTACCTATGAAATTTTTTTTTAACGTACAGCGCGAAGCCTCCATACGTGATAGAAATCGCTATATTTTAAAATAGTTCTTATTGAAATAAACATCGAATTTTGATGTATTTCTTTCATATTCATATCAAGCTAATTCGAGTAGTCAAATTAAAATTATTGGTGAGTCGAAAAAAAACCATCTCGACCCCGGAGTCGAACCGGGGAGCTCCTTCTTGCCGGGACGGCGCGCTACCACTTGCGCCACTGAGGCCTTGGCGATTCCCTCGTCTCATCATGTACAATTCTTAACGCTATTCTTTCAGCTAAAGCGTACTTTCAATACATTCACAATCATGATTCGAAGATAGGTGAAGATATAATCACATATATGAATGACTCTAATGGCAATTACCTATCAAATTTTTTTTCAACGTACAGCGCGAAGCCTCCATACGTGATAGAAATTGCTATATTTCAAAAATAAGGGCTATTTTACCGCACACCCCCTCTTGCACCCTTCGACCTCAATATTTTGCTTACATTTAGCGTTGGCATGGTATAAAATGCACTATAACATGACTCGAAATCTTACCCACTTAATCTTGAAACAATACTTCATTCGTAGGTATGGTTTTTTTGGAAATTTTTGCATTTGCCAAAAATATTTGTCAATTTCAATGACAAATCAAGATTACGTTCCAATGTTATCACACTTATTTTAATTTGTATCATTCTTTTGAAAATTACCTATAACAAATATTGAAAAAATTTATATAAGTTCTACGTATTCCAGACTATCAAGAAAAATTAATATCATTGTGATCCCTGCATTTTATTATTACTCCCAAACCTCCTTAATACGATGTCTTGTCCATCCTGCATGATCAAAAAAGCTCGCAATAACAAGGTAATTAGAATAATTTGCTTTTTACGAAGGTACTAAAAAAATAAGGCTAACCTCCGGTTCGGACTTTCAACACTTTAAATCTTTTTTTTCGGATTGGCAGCCTTAGATTTTCGCGATTTCATTAGAAAGAGGATTATTTCAACTACCTGATCCTAGTTTCGGTAGCATATGGTCCAACTTTTAGCCGGAAAAAGCTATAACTTGTGGCACAGAATTCAAAATTTCCCATAAGACCCATGTAAAAATATAAAATATAAAATGAGCCTTTCTTTCGATTTTAGTTGGCAACATGACCTGAAATTTCAACTGTAGACTCAATGAGTCTCATTTGACCGTGGATTTTAACCTGAGTGCAATGGCTCAACTGTCAAAAAAGGTGATAAGCCTCCTTAAGACTGTAAATTAATGCACAGTATTTAGCCCCACGCATAGTTGCCGAAGTGGACACTCAACTCTATGGTCAAGTATACCGTTATATTGGTGTCAATACCTCTAACGAGGTGACTACAATGTTATATATAAAGGTTTACTTTGGCATACGTCAGGTGTCCACTTCGGCCACTCTGGCCCCACGCAGTAATTGGTGTATTGTATTTAGGTAGAGTGCGTAGTACTACATGCAAAAAGATATTTTCTCAATATTTGCTTATAAAGTGTTGAATGTTTCCAATATCGAAAACATTTTTTTGCGTTAGATTGTTAGCAGATATTTGCTGTCAAGTCTTAGTTTCATGTAATTCGAGTGAAATAAGGCCGTAGTAATATTATTACAGCCGACAACGAAACAATTTTGCAGTATTTGGGTCATTAACCCCTGTATTGAATTCGAATGTACCAGAAGTAACAAATAAATATATTGTTATAAAGTTGAATAATTAAATACTTTCTTGTAGAGGAAGCTTTGTCTCTTAATATTTTAATATCTCTGAAACTATACCGCTGAGCCTCTTCAAATTTTGGCTAATGATAAATAATAGCTCTCTGAAGCTATGCATAAAATTTCAGAAATTTTGTAAGAAAAGAGTTTTTGGTCGAGAACTACCTTGAGGTAGATTTTTGCTAACATATGGGCAGAGATTTTATTCTTTAGAAAATTAGTAAAATAATGTTTAATAAAGTTCGGCGGTTGGCCAGTGAATTGCGCAAGGGGCGCAGTTTCTTGGTGCGTTAAGAAATTAGATTAATAAATAGCACAGTATTTAAAAAAAGGAATGCCGAAGTTTTGGGTATTACCATATAATAACGAATAATTGCTCAGTAGAACTGCTGTATTTTTTTACTGCTAGAAGATCTGAGTACACTGATGGGAGTGTTCGGCCGATCGCAGTGCGACGTGCCCTCTGTCGAGAGGGATACAGTATCATGGCTGCATGTACTGCTTAGCAGACTAGGATCTAGGAGAGCATACTTGGCACGTCTAGAGCCACTGACAACAAAGTGCAGCCTCGTGCCGGGAGTGACGATCATACTGTACGATTTGTATCAAGTAGTCAGGTGGTTAGAGACTTTTGACTGGAACCTGAATAAGAAATTGTGAATTTGGGCTGAAATAAGAAATCTTAAAGAATACAGTATATTGTCATTGCAAAAGTTAGTGAATCGCAGCGCTGCTGCCTGAATGGCATTGCAAAATAACTCGCAACATATACATCTGTATTTTAGTTATTTTACATTATCTCAGAAACAAAGTATTCAAGAGAACAAGACTCAAGTAAAAGTTGTTCTTAGGACGATTTTACGCAGAGAAAGATTATTTAAAAAAAAAAGATAATGGATTTTTTCACCGATAACAATTGAGAAACTTCAAAAATGCAAAAATTGAGAATCATGAAAAAACATATGATGAAATTAGTATTATTTGTTAAAACTCAGATATTTCACAGGTTTTTGCATTGCTAACATAATGCGCTCGTTCCGGTTGCTCTCAAACAATATGGCGACTTATTGCTAAATTATTAAGTTTCAAATTTGATGTGCGGTAGTTTGCATTAACGCATACAGATCCTGATAAAACTAAATGGAATCGGGAGGTATTCATGTAGTCTTTCACCGTGCTGAATTACAAAAATTTCTAATAAGTAGTTTCTTTGTCATTACCAAAAAACAATCATTCATAGGTCCTAATTTTATCAATTTACAAGACAGAGATTTTTGATAAGGTGCATTTGATTACTCACAGAATAATGTTTAATCATTGATTACATTTTTTTAAAGAGTGCCTCGCAGAGGCTGTAGAGCTGTCTCGTTGAGAAAAAACGTAATATTTTTACTTGTACTTAATTTTTAATCAAATAGATAGCACCATCATAAAGCTAAGAAAAAATTACGTCAGAATAAATTCACAAGAACATCCGTAAATGGTTTTGGTATCGAGTAATTAATTATGCAACCAAACATCTGGCAGTATTGCCGACGAACTGTCTACTGCGCCTCGGGGCGCTTCGGCGTGTTTGGCTCGCCGCTGGCTGCGGAAGCTCATTGACGGCGGCCCATACACGATCTTTCACTAGAATTATCTATCGCTTGTGCCGACAGGGTTGATCAAATCAACCGAAAAAGAATGTTCTATGGTAAAGTAAATATTCAAGAAGAGGTTAAATCTAGTTTAAAGTAAAAAAGTAATTAGAACGTCCGCTACAACTAAAAAAAAAAGTATCGTAACGCCGCTTCTATTGGTCCTACAATAATTTTTTTTCTTTTTAAATTGTATTAAACTATCTGTAATCGAATGGTCTTTATTGCGAATTTTTTTTCTTGTAAATTGACAAAATTAGGTCCTATGGAAAATTGTTTTTTGTCGATAAAAAAAACTGCATGTTTAAAATTTTTTCAATTCAGCATATTAAAAGACTACATAAATATCTACCGATTCTATTTGGTTTTATTAGGATCTGTGAGCGTTAGAGAAAACTACAGCATGCCAAAGTTAAAACTCAATATTTATGAAATGAGTCGCCATATTGCTTGAGGGCCACCGGATCGGGCGCATTTTGTTATCAATGTCAAAACCTATCAAATGTCCGAATTTAAACAAATAATAATTATTATATCATATGTTTTTCATGATTCTCTATTTTTGAATTTTGTAAGTTTCTCGATGGTTTTTAGAAGGAAAACCGCTTATTTAATGTTTTTACATGCTAGCCTTGTGTAAAAATTTTTAGAAAACAACTTTTACTTCGAAACTTTTTTCTTTCAAACCCTTTGTTTTTTAGATATTGTTAAATAACCAAAAAAAATTTATTTATTCAGTCATTTTACAATGTCATTCAGGTAGTGGGCGGATCGATTCATTATCTTTTGCAATAACATTACTGTATTCCTTGATATTTTCTATTTGAGCCCGAATTTACGATTTTCAATCCCAGTTCTGTAAACCCATATTTTTGAGCCCCTGACCACCTGACTAAAGTGCCGAAGCCCGCTATTTCAGTCTGCCAAGTAGTACCGGTTGTTCGATCAAGTCCTTTGATATATCGATTAAGATCAAATTTTGACTGACACATTATCTGAGATGAAGACATAAAAGTGACAAAAATGTACCATACTTCCCCCCACAGGGATAGTGACAGTCAAAACTTGAGCTCGTTTGCGATATCAAAAAAGGTGATCGAACCCCTGTGCTCCTAAAAGTGGCATCTAAAAGTGCGTAGGATTTAAAACGGCTATATGGGCCAAACCAAAAAAAACCAGTAACCCAAATCTCAAGCTTTTTAACGCAGTAACCCGGCCAACAGCGAGTTAATAACATAGTTATTCAATTAATTAATATAAACTAAGGCATAAGAAGCTTGAAATACTTGCTCCTTTGTTGTAAAATCAATAAATACAGCTCCAAATTTAGAAGATAGAGCATGATTATATTTTCATCAAATTAGGTACGCCAATATTTTAACATCCTTCGGATGTCCTCCTCAGGCATACATGCAACGAAATATATATTATATTATAAATCGCATCAGTGACTGTACAAGAGACAAATAAATTAAAAATATATACAATACCAATACAAGTGAGAGGAAAACACGCAATTACAAGGTACGTAGTGCGCAAATCGAAATAATTATAACATATCTCGTGGAATATCAGGACGAGGAAAACAGATGAATTTAAAAGATATATAAAAGCACGAATATAAACGATAAGTTATAACCACTAAGTGTGTAGTAGGTATCAAGGTGAGGAGCACTACCGTGAGGAAGCGAAGGAAGAAACGTAGAGTATGTAAAGTCTATAGAGGGGTAATGCCAATTTGAAGAAAAGAAAGTGGATGGGAAACGAATTAAAAGGATCTAATATGCATGTTACATGCATGCAATATGCATATGTGACAGATAACTTATGAATTAAATTCAGTTACGTGAATTTGTGCTTAACGTCGAGTAAAAACCTTTCATGTACTACGTTTAACTATTTAGTACCCAACTGTCTATCGGCGTACCTAATTTTATGAAAACACAGATATGCTCTATCTTCTAAATTCGTGGCTGTCTTTATTTAATAAATTATTGATAATATATCAAGATAACGTAAATCCCAAGCTTCTTAATCCAGTAACCCGGGATACAGCAAGTTAATAGCATAGTAATTTTTTAAAATAATGGTTTCATAACAAGATAACTTCGATCCAACGCATCATAACTCAGTTACCCAGGGGGCAGCGAGTATAAAAGATAGTAATTAAATAAATAATGAATAAATAACAAGATATACGAAGTCCCAACTTTTTCAACCCAGTAACATAGGGAGCAGCGACTTATTATTATAATAATTTAATAAATTAATGTATTAATAAAAAGATCCCTAAATCCCACACTTTAAAACCCAGTGATACGTGCGACAGCGGGTTAATGAAATAGTAATAAGATTAATTAATGGTTTAATATCAAGATAACGTAGATCTCAAGCTTTTTAACCCAGTCACCCAGGGGACAGCGAGTTATTAAGATAGTAATTGAATGAATAACGAATGAATAACGAGATAACCTAAGTCCCGACTTTTTTATGCGGTAACCCAGGGGACAGCGAGTTATTAATATGATAATTTTTAAAATTTATTTATAAATAACAAGGGATCCGTAATCCCAAGCTTCTATACTCAGTAACCTAGGGGACAGCAAGTTTATAAGATAATAATTGGATAAATTAATGATCGAATAACAACATAACATCGATCCCAAGATTCTTAACAAAGTAACATAAGGGATAGCAGGTTTATAAAATAGTAATTTAATAAATTATTGATTAAATAACAAGTTAAACTAAATACCCAGCTGTGTAACCCAGTAACCCGGGGACAGCAAGTAAATAAAATAATACTTTGATGACCCTATCTCGAGTAATGACGTCATTTATGACGTCCCTAAAGACGTCATTAATTACGTCAATAATGACGTCTCTAAAGACGTCACCAAAGATGTCACTAAATACGTTTTTGATACTATAAAAAAAAAACACTATGTAATTTTTTTCGCATAAATCACGTATGCATTTATTATTCGCAACAATTTTGTTGA
>JAPYYV010001521.1:0-23882 GCA_030522625.1 Copidosoma aretas | reverse complement strand
CTTCCTGAAGAGGCCATTATGGTAATGGCGAAATATTGAATTGTAAATAGTTATATAATAAACAGTCATGCTTCTACACCAAGTATTTAAGCCTTTTCGACATTTCTTAATATGACAATGAAGCAAGTGCAAGGGTGGTTCCATCGAATTATTGATAATAAAATAACTGACTGTCACGTAAGATACACAGTAGAAAAGACAACTCCGAAGATAGTTAAAATACATAAATAGTAAAAAGAGACCGAGAGTTTTTAGGTGAAAAAAAAAGGGGTCAGCAAACATTAATATATTGGTATGTATCGGAATTATATCACCAGACCCAAGACCTATAAAAGAAAATTTTCTTTTAATGATTTTAGAGCGTGTACAACAATTTTCTAAGTATACAATAATTTTCATATATTGTGCAGTCCTGTAACAGAAATTTGTAGGGTAATTATTTTAAGCCAAAGTTTTTTTTACACTTAAATCAGCATATTTTCAATGATTTGTATGGGCCATGTTTTGGCAAGAGAAATTCATCCTGCATATTTCTAAAAATGTGTCAACATGCTATAATTTTTCCGAAATTTTTCCATTTTGATTTTATAAAGAAACATTGTAAACACTTAAAATTATGATTATGTTTTAACATATCTCAACACCTGTCTACTTGTAGCTAAATTGTATTCTTACCCTTTAGAATACCAATAAAAATTGTTATTTTTGGTCTATCTCGCTTACTTTTTAAGATATGGCAAATTTTCAAATATTCTAAGATTACATCATTCTATTAAGAACCGTTGATCTATTATCGGCTGCCTGCATCGATTTACCAAGCATGAAACAGTTTTTTTTTAAATATACTTCATAAAAATAAAAATACTAAGCCTATGTGTGTATTATGCACACAGTCACATGTGCACACATTAACATATAATACCCAATGACAATAAGTGTTCGAGGACCTCGATGTGCGGTGTTGCGAGATATCGCGACGTTCGCGGTGCCGTGCACGTCAGTGTAAAGAACGCGTGTTCTTTACAGTTCGCCCCGTAATCTCGCAACACTAACGTCACTCACTAGTCAGCTTCCATAAGGCTGCGGTCACATGGCGCACTGCAGTTCTGTACACCTCTCTCTCACTCTTATCGGCTCAAATCGGTTTCGTATGCGGACTCCATGCGCCATGTGACCGCAGCCTTATGGAACAAGTATCTTTGTAAATTTTTTTATACAGAAAGAAGGAGACCACGTGACCATGTCGCAAAATTGTGTCACTTTTCGGAAAGTCACTTCCCAAGCCGAGATGCCGAACATCCCATAAAGAGCTTCGCTTCAAAAAAGCAAGGTATTTAAACGTGCTTAGAACTGATTGAGCTTGACAAAGGAACACATATCACAATAAGTGGGTTGTCGAGAGAGCATGCAGTTGTGCATGACAAGGCCTTCTTCATTTGTCTATCTCGAGCTTTCAGTACCTTAAGCAGGTGATTTTTGAAGCCCCTGCTCAGGTATTGGAGGCGTGAGTCGGGGGGCAAGCTGTTCCACTCCCTAGCAGCTCCTATAGTAAATAACGCCTTCTATACATAAAGCAATGCATCATAAATGATAAGCTCGTTAGTGTTCGATGTCCTTAATTTCCGTGCATCGTTGGATGACGTTTTGAAGCTGAAGCTGTCTGCCAGATAGGATGGCACACCAGACTGCAGTACTCTTACCAACAGGCAGAGCATAGTGTATAAGGCTCTACCAGTGAAAGACAGGAAGTTATGCTTAGCGTAGACAGGCGTGATATGCTCTGACTTCTTCATGTCATTGACGAGGAGAAGTGCAGCATTCTTACACCTGCCAAGTTTAGTGACCAGTTCCCCGGTAAGTCTGTGCAACAAAGATGAGCAGTAATCAAGGTGAGGAAACACCAAAGAGCGGACTAGCAGGAGTCGGGTATCTCTTGGTAAGCTATCCATTATTCTACGAATCCACGCCAAAGTAGTGTGGCATTTCTTAGCAGTGGCCATGCAATGTCCCTTAAAGGTGAGAGTTGAGTCAACAGTGACTCCTAAGAATTTGACTTCATCGCAATTTTCTATGTCCATCCTATAAAATTTGATCACTGTCAGGTCTGACTAAATCCTGTTCTTGAAATCTCGCGTTCCAAACCAAATCGACCTTGTTTTCGATAGGTTAGCTCGTAGGACGTTTACCTTCGCCCAGTTCGATATGCAGCCCAGGGTAGTATTAGCACACTAAGCCTCGCCAGAATGGCCATGAAAATAAATGTACAGATCATCTGCATGGAGATGATCCGAGCAGTCATGCAATATTACAGGCTAGTCGTTGATGTATAGAGAGAATAGCAACGGCCCCTAAAGACTCCCTCGCAGCACGCCCTGCTCTCTAAATAATGCTTGAGAGAGCTCACCATGAAGCGATCTAACAAGTGGAGAGAGGGTCACTGGCTCCGTCACAGATCCCAGCGCTTCCGGCAAAGAGGAGACATATAGGAGCCGGTGGCACTTTAGAAGAGTGCAAAGGGTAAATTTGGGAGGGTGATTTCAAATAGCAAGACACATAAATATTCCGGGCCGATTGCCGAGGTCAAAAAAGATGCCTGAGTCTTGGCTACCGAATAGTCACGAAACGACTGAGAAGCTTAGGATCAGTGTGGCTGATGGAACCAGCGTTAATGCACGATGTCGTTTTCGCTCTTTTTCCGACACATCCAGAGAAGTAGCGTACTAGCGTGGCTGCATATGTCCGGGCTCTGCTGTTAACGCAGATGCAGCTTTTGCGGTTGTGTCGGCCCTTATGGGACGCAGGGCCCAGATCCGATAGGATTCCTAATATAGTCCTTAAGATCAGGGAGGCGCAGAGGCCACATGTCCAGCTAAACATGTTAAATGCTTTCTTAAGAACAGGCGTGTCTAGTTAGCTGTAAGAGATCAAGCGTCCTGTCGTTTTGAACAAGGGCAATAGTCCATGCATGACCCCGTCGTCGTTCAGAATCCTGCACACATTGAACAACACAGGGGTAATAATGGATATAATGCTTCAAGAGCGCATACAAGGGGTAGTTAGCCTTGTCGAAAACCAGCATGGCTTCAGTGTAGAACGATCTACATGCCACCCAACGAAGGTTCTGAAGGGCGTAAGGCATGTCTGGCAAGCTTTTAACAAGACAAGAAATGTCTGTGTCTTGGTCACGCTTGAAGTGAAGAACGCCCTGAATTTAGCAATATGGTCTGACATTAGAGCGGCACGGCCCCAACAAAGAGGACCAGAGTATCTAATATGGGTCCAGGGTAGCTATCTCCAAGACCAAGTGCTCTGGTACAATACAACTGAAGGACCGCACGAGATAAGGACTACGTCGGGGGTGGAGCTGGGCTTTGCACCGGGTTCTGAACTCGATGTCCTGCTAGTCGTTGAAGCAAGATCCCGAGATCAGGCTGAGCGCAAGATCGAGCGGGGTATATAGTGTGACAGAAGGGCTAGAAGGGCATGGCTTTGAGCTCGTTGTTCAGATCTAGAATAAATTTTCCTTAACAGGCAGCGACGGTTCGGTAGAAATTTTCGTGGGGACGTCATAGGTGCGGCGATCTGCGAGAGCCACGGCTAGAGCATATGCATGCTAAGGTGAACTTTAGCCTCATGCAGCTCCTCTTTTGCAATAGGCTTGTAAAAATAACGTCTACTGCAGGACAGTAAAAGCAACATCTAAGTCCAATTACTGTCCTGTGGGGGACGATACACTAGAGCACACTTTTTCTGCCTGCGATAGGTAAGGGGAGTGAGAGGAGAGATTTAAAGTCGTCTGGGTAGGCCGTTGACGCCTGAAATCATCGTCAATGCTATGCTGCAAAGTAGCAACGCATGAAGGGCTCTAAACGGCCCTACCTGATCACTCCTTATAACAAAAAGGACAGAGATAGGGACTACGAGGAGACCCAAACTTTGAAAATTTGGAAACAGGTGGGTAGGCTACTACAGGACCTCAGACTAAAGTGTGGTCAAGATTTGCGCTGAGGCGACAGTCTTAAGTGCATTTGGAAGAAGTAAATGCAAGAATAGTGCCTGCAAAATTTTTTAGCCAAGGTTAACTGGAATTAGGCGCCCACCTTCAGGGACCGCAGGTACTTCTTAGGACCTCTTAAGATAGTCGCCATCAGCAATGGTAGGCGAGCTGTCTTAAGAGTGCTGTCAGGTACAGTGTCCTCCTTGGTGGCTACACCCTGAAGTAATCTTAACGTGGTAATAAGGTGAGATTAAGTGTTAGTACCATGGTCTAATAAAAAAGCCTACTATTAGTGCCAGGTGGGTAATTGCGTTTTCCCTCCCTCCGCAAGAAAACAAAAAAAAACGACTACTACGACAACAACTAATATTACATCTTTAACAAGTCCTACCTATGGCAGTAGTATTAGTAGCAGTTATAGTGGTAGTAGCAAGAGTAGTTGTAACAGAAGTAAAAGTCATAATTGTAGGTGTAGTAGTAGTACTCGTATTAGAAGTAGCAGTAGTAGTAGAAGTAGTATTCGTAGAAGTATTTGTAGTAGAAGAAAAAGTAGTAGCAGTTGTTATAGTAGTAGTTTTGTATATTTTATTACTCAAAAATTATTACTTTTATTTTGATCTGAAAGATAACTAAGTAAGCAAAAGTACATAAAGATAATATTCAAAATATTTTTTCCACCTTAATTAAAAAAAAAATTTTACGCAATATTTAACATACAGCAATTAGAACCTATCTTCTATATTATATTGTAAGATGAATAAACCTTTAAAGATAAACAAACTTCATGTAATAATAGTAAAAAAAAGTATAATTACTGAAAGTATACATCCTAAAAATTAATATATGAAAGCTTTCTTCGGTCAAAGCAAGTGTCTTATATAATCGTTGCGTCGCTAAAAACTAATTAATAGTCTTTTTGGCCCTATTATGTCAGCTGTTTCTCCTAACCTCAAAAAATTAGTTAAAATCGTCAAAATTTCTTATAAATCCTAAAATTGTATAAAACTGTATAACTTAATACTATTTAAATCCTTTAAACTTAATACCAATAACTAATAATATAGTAATTTTCAGCGTTAAAATTATAACCTTAAACCCTTTTTCGTTAAGCTATCACTTAATGTACCTAAAATTTTGTAAAAAAATGATATTTTACCATGAATTTTGAAGATAATTACCTTGATTACCTAACATTACAAAGACGTAAATATAACCACATTTCTCTGATACAGTATTGAATTCTTTTAATATTAAAATTATATCTCATTAATTAGGAGTTTCTTGCATCACAAAATCCTACACTTAGCTATACCTAGGAATAGCGACGTGGATGTAGTAGACTGTCGTTCTCTTTAGGGTGCTTGATTTTAGTAAATCGTCTGGCCTTGAATTCTGATTTTTTGGTGTAAAAAACATTTGTCACATAATCATAACAATCCTTTCCATGGTTTTTCCGTTGTTGCCAAATCATAGGTGACTAATACGCACGATTCTTTTGTTTATTTAGTTGCAAGGATCATCTTTGCATAATAATTCTAATGTCCGACGATTTATCTCTACTTTTGTACTAGAACGATCTAGACGATGAGTTCTGAGTATATTTGTAAACGTCTTTCTGAGTTGCTGACAACATGTGCACCACAAATAACGCGGAAATAATCTACGTGCTATTTTGATGTGTGGATTGTTTTGTAACAGTATACTATTCAGAGGCCAAGTTACCAACCGACTTAGATCTGCTGTCGTTTGATGACGATACCTGTGGGCCGGCTTTCTCATCTGAATCAGCCACGGATATTAGGGTTCCGAGTCCAAGCATTGTACTTTTTCTTGTATCGACCATGACAGCATAGGCGTCGTAATCCGGTGACTTTGTCAAATCGCAGAAGAGCTGTGCTATCTACCGCCACCACGTGGAGGTACCCCGTATGTCAACACACGAACAAGATCCAAGCATTAAAGCTTAAATCCTTTACAAAAGCTCGTTTCGAGATTTTGTTGAAGAATAAAACGATTTAGTTTTTTCACAGTTCTTGTTGACGAGAGTTTTGTTTAGATCAATAGTACCAGAAAGCAAAAAATATCTGGTGTAATCATTGACCTTCTAAGATTATTTATGTAATATTCTTTGAGATTTAATTTTAGTAAGCAATGTATGTAAAACTTTTTACGATTTGTCCTTATTTGGGAGGTAAGAAAAATCTGTTGATGGGGCAAAATATGTTACACATTTGGTTTTTGAAAGTATCTAACAGATTTATATTTCGGCTATAAATATCTTCTTGTGAAACAATACAACAAAATATTGGTTTAGAAAGGATTTAATTTGTAGTAAGCATTGATCTTATTTTACTAATACACATCCTTATTTGGTAGTCATAAGGCTGATTTAGTAATAATCTTTTAATTCAATAAATAATTGTGCGTGAGATGAAAATTTATTTTTAATCTTATTTAATCACTACAATAGTACTTTTAACCAGACTTTTTCATTTGTATTAAAGAATCATGACAGTTATACAAATTTGATATGAATTTTCTTTCATTTTTAGAGTTTTTTGTGAAATAGACGATTCTTGGAACACGTTTATACGCTCTATACGTTCAAAATTGACCGTTAAACAAGTTGTTGATGGTGTTCGTAGCAGTGGAAATTTGACATTTGACTATATATTATTAGTCTTAACGGCCGAGTAAGTATATGAACGCATAGATTTTTGTAAAAAAGTTTTTAACTCTTGCTGTTATCTACGGCTATGTATCCATTTTTAAATATTTTCTCTTGTCCTCAAAGTTTTTTGCAATACTTTTATATGGTACAAACATAAAGAGCGTATCAAATTTCAGGTAAGTTTTACAAAGTTTTTAACCAAAAAACATGGTATAGACGGCCTAAACATGATTTGATCTAGATACTTTATACTAATGTCCAAAATTTCATGAAAATTTAATTTTCCCGTTATAATAAAAAATATATTCAGTCTTATAAATTAATTATGTAACATGACACAAAAAAACCTCTTTATTTTGTGATTGCTGGATATAGCGAGCTGACAGCGTTGCAGCACAGTACATGATATCACCAGAGACGTGTCGGTACTTTATGTCCCTTGATAAAAGTGCCGCAGACTTTAAGCTGTTGTAGGAACACAATACGACCTGTCGTCTTTGTAAAACGTAATGTGTATCGAGCGCTGCGATGTCTTCTGATTCCGCATAGAATTGAGAAAATTTTACAATTTACAGGTGCAACTCCGGGCCAGGGTCTAGCAAAGTAGTTATTATTTTATGAATACCGATATGATGTATGTACAAGCGATCATTCAATGATCTACATCTTCCATGTCATTACTTTGACCATTTGTGAATTCCATATACCGGTTTTATTGAATACTTTTCTCTACTTAGGATCTAATACTTATTTTCTGTTGAAAAAAATTAATCTTTATTTTATTCTATCGGAATATCTCTTGAACGCTACACTTTCATTTTGGTGATTCTAGTATGTGACGAAGTCACTTTTTCTCTTCCCCACTGAATGCGCCAAGATCCGTCTTGAGCCGAAATTAATTAAATCACGTTCTAATCACTCCACGTATCTCCTTCTGTCTGTTTCATGTGTGTGTGCGAGGGATGGAGAGCACCAGAATCTGCAACGTTGCCGACCAGGAAGGGAGAGAGGATCACACCGAGTACCGCAGCGAACAAGAAGTAACAAAGGAACTAAAGACTGTAGTAAATTTATATGTATAAAGTAAAGTGAAAAGTGTAGAGTCGTCAGGAATATTATTGTCACGTGTTTGTTGTTCTATATTATTTTATGTATCATTTAAAGCGATTGTGTCCAGCAGCGTTCAAAGTTGGAAGTGTATGCATGTGAGCGTTTGATCGAGAGTGCTTGCCTGGCCAAGCTGTCGGTACAAGCGGGAGATAAGAGTAAGAGGGGGGATGGAGAGGCTGAACGCTGCCACCGGACGCCTACGGACAACAGTAACTTGCTAGCGTTCGTGCACTCTACGGCTTGCGCGCTTTCTAAGGCAATTTTACACCACTGCATTCCGCTGCACCTTCACCATCTACATTGTCAACGTTACTGATCCAGAGGCCCGTTTTCCTGCTGCTGATCCAGCCACCTGCACAGCTGCCTCTTACCCCTCTACAGCTCACGGCGGCCCCCAGAGGTCAACGAGAGGGCCACGAAGTCCCTCGGTGCTGAGAGGACGAGCTCAGCTGAGACTATTGACAAGGAGTGGGCGAGACTTTGCCGGATATCCAACAGCAGCAAAAGGTCTAGAGAGGAAGCAGCCGCATCGTCTTGGCCTCTCCAAGAAAAAAGATCTTATCCAAAAACATAAGTATTGTGTAAATTCGAATACAATATGATAATCTGATCTTTAATCTGATTATCATACAACAATTATTTGCCCGTGCCTTAAAATCTCCAGACGAAATTTACAAGCATGATTAGGACGTTTGCAGCTTGCATACATTACAGTGGATCACGCAATCTTCAAGTTAGAAATATATAATGACTTTAAAGCTATTATCATAAGAAATTGATGTGACCACTGACCATGAAAACGCGTAATTACCCTGCAGTCCATCTAATATTGGATAACATAAGTACATCTTAGAAAGGTCAAAATAAAGAGAAACAGTTCCTTACAATAATTATGATAGGGTTAAATCTGAAAACGATTTCCAATGCTCCAGAAAAAGAATATTGTCAAGCCTGAACGTTACAAACGTTTTGAACTGGAGTTTTATTAATCAAACAGCTTAGTTGTATGCAGAACAAGAGAGTGTGTATTACAACCACCCATATCTTTAAGACCTTAAAATTTAGTATATTTCATTTAATGTTTTTCTGGACTTTAGATGCTCATCTTATCAAATATCAATGCGCATATGTGTTAATATAAACGTATTTTTTTTTTATTTTATTTGGTTTTTTCTAAAACGTTTTCATTCAAACCAGGCGTAGCATCTAACTGCGCCATCCAGCTTCTAACAGCTGACTCTCCGGCTAACCTTATCTCCAACATGATCAATTGACTATAGCTAGCAGCTGAATGATAGTACATTAGTGTACATGATTTCTTTCTCATGAAGTGTAAACTTTTGTCGATTTTGTGGTTTAAATTCTAAACTCTCACGAAATATACTAAAATCAAACTTTTTTTCGAATTCTTTGTAAACATTTTACTCTTGCTACTAACAATTTTATCCGACACTGTAAAGACCCCGTGTATTGCTCACACGCAATTGAACCAAAGTTTCTATTAGGAACATTTATAGTCGGTATTCGTACAATTTATTTTCGCTAAGACACATTTTCTTTTTTTTCAAATTTATGGATTATTATATCTTTCAGATTATAATTAATTTCACTGTTAGTATCATCAATTTGTAAAAAAAGCCTCATCAGAAGGGTGTAATGAATCATTAAAGTTTTTCGTGACAAAAAACGATCCATCATATTTAAGACTTGGGATTGCACAATATTGTTTGGTTCTGTAGGAGTTGAAAAAGTTACGCTTTTACCTGCTATTTCTCGCTGTTCTTAAAAATTAATTTTGTTGGTTCCTTTTGTACATCTGCTTGACTTAATTGATTTTGCTTTGCATTTCCTGTAATTCAAGTTTGCTACCTAACCCGTTACACATGGTTGTGTCGTTTCCAGTGGTACCTGTACTATATTAGTTGATCGCCAGTCCATGGGCACGGCGTTAGCTTTCAACCGATCTTTTCATCAGCAGTTTTTATTAGATCTTCGTTTCAACAGAGCCATGCTGATCAGATAGAATATGCTGCCTAATGTACAAGATTGTTGTTGCCTTCATGTAGAAAAGTTTATTATACAGAAACGTTTTTTTCAGTTACTATAAGACTGTATACTAAAATGCAATGTCAATAAAACACATATTTAATAAAAAAAGATTAGATCGACTTTGCTGTCTACTTTTCTTTATCTCGCAAATAAAAAGTATGTAATCTGTCTGTCTATTGTCAATAGTTAATCATTTCTTTAGCGGTTATATTAGGTCTAAATAAAAATAGTTACAGTGATAAACGGATGCCCATACACTAACAAGTATTTGAAAACAAAATTAACGAAATCTGTTGAGATTCGTAGTCAAGGCCGATTAATTTCTAAAAAAAAGTGCTTTTTCCTCCTGCGCACCGTCTCCATACGTGTCGGTCCATGTCTGAAAACTATTTTAACGGCATGTTTTTAGGTAGCAAAAATGACTGCTTCTTTCACAGAATATTCTTGGGCATACATAAAAATAGTTTCGATGCGACTACAAATCTGGTATATTTATTAATGTACTTAACAATGCATAAAAAATTGCAATTATTCATGTACTCATTCTGTTTGTATCTGCCTTTCTGAAGCTTGTCGGCAATGTAGTTATGCAACAACATTTTTCTCATAAAATTTCGTACTTGGCTGACTATTTTAAATTTGGTATTATATTGTTTAGTATAAACGATTCTGCAGGTATCATACACACATTTTTTTTGATGGAGAAACATTTGCGTGGTAATGCTGTCGGTTGACCCACGACCATAGGGCTATTTACCCGAAAGCATATAAAAAAATTCTATAAAAACCTTAATACTATTAGTTAAGTTCTGTTTGCATTTAACGTTGATCATCGAGGCCGATGAAAAGTGGTATGAATACATACAAGATATCTTAATAAAAAATTTCAGGTATGTCAATCTGCCAGTAATTATTCTACTTTTAAGAGCACTGGTCAGCCTGTATTTATAGTGCCCTCTTTGTATCAATACATTCTATGCGAGCATGTACGTATGCAACGAAGACGAAGGTTCAGGCGTTTTTAACGAGATTTATTAACTGGCTGACAAATTTTGCTATTGTGCTTGGCCGTGTTCAAAGTACACATAAATTTTTTTAATCTTTATTTACAGCTGCATTTTCAAAAAAAACATACTCGAAATCGTACTAATTTGATGGTTTGATTTTAGTCATGATTAACAATTGTTCGAACAGACAGCTTACCTCTTAAAGCAAACATTTGTATAAAAAAACTACATCCCTTACCAGGTATAAGTAAGAAATATCAATCCAAACGTAAACTAAGTCGCAAGAGTTTCTTATGCTAAATGCATCAAAGACAGGCGATTGTCGTCTGCTATCAGATAATTTTTTAACACGGTGCAATACTTATTTTACGAAGGAAACAGAAGTCGTTACACCAAAACATCAAATAAAAAACTTGGTACAGCCCTAGTTAAGATCCTAAGCTTTTATGCTGTACAAAACCAATTTAAGTTTTTGGAAATTCATAACACACATTTGTCGACGGAAGGCAAGATTTCCCGTACGAAAACCGAGTGCTTGCCAAGTGCGCAAGACACTGCGTAGACTTGGTTTTCTCCTTGCATCACAGTTCTTAATTAAAAAAAAAAGATGATAAACGTACCTGAGTGCTCAATCCATTTATCATAACGATCTTTTGGAGTCGTGGAATTCGGGAGCCCGTACAGTTTATCACCAGAAAGCTTTGATTTTGCGCAGCATCGGTATTGACAGAAATCATACGTTCTTGACGTTGCCATTTTAGTGTAGGTGCTGAAATAACTAGTCCAGTACTGTGCAACATTCAATGAAAAAATGACAAGAGAGATTTGTCCTAAAATAAAGCTGTCAAAAAAGTGTATCCTTTTACCATAAAATCTTCTGTTTATGCAGTTATGGCACTTTTTGGTTTTTTCATGCCGTAACCCTAATTGTCACTTGTAACACCTATAAATAGAAAAGTAAGCCAAAGAACGCTGTCGCTGGTCAAAGTATGGTTTAGCTGTAGTAATAGTGACTGTAGAGAGTAACGTCTACATTTTTCGCGATAACGGGATGTCAACACCTGTTCAAGCATGCAACGCGTGGTCGCGGCGGTAAGTAGTAAATCTAATCAGTCGGCTATACGCGGGAATAACAAGTATAAAAACATAAGCCCACTGTACTACGATATAGCTACTAGTTAATGATATGTGACCAGATCGATATGTAATGTGCAGTATGTATAGCACATATGCGAAATTTATTTCTCGTCTTTCTTAATATGATGTTCACAGGAGCATTATAAGAGTTTTAATTTATCATAGTGTAGTATACAATAATTTTTTCGCCACGACAGTGACCGAATGATATGCAAACGATCGTAATAATCGGATGCATCCTGTACGAATTCTCAGGGTCCCGTTAATCAATTTCAAGCTTACACAGCTTTTTTTTTTTATTGTTATATTTTCAGTGGCTGGAAAAAGTTTTCAGCCTCATACCTTGAGCTGCCTCAAAGAGTAATCTGTGTGATGTATGGCGAAATGCAAGTTGGAAAAGCATTTTACATGTATAGTTTGTAAACCCCAGCATTAAAAAAAAAGCTTGTGGGTGTTCGTCTCTCTTTCACTCTCTCTCTCCCTATCGTAGGATGTGTATGTGCGTGTAAAAAGTGTCATTACTTAGATCTCAGTAATCAACATGCTCTAGTGAAATTGTTTTTCGGGCCAGATCTCCAACGGGGAGTTAGGTTTTAGCTGTGTAGGCACCAAGTTCACTTGGTAAATCCAGCACTACTAATAGGTATTCATTTACCATAGTGGGCGTCTTTTAAAGATTTCCCCTTCTCATCCCCTCAAAAAAAAAAAAACCTTACGATCTTAAAAAACTTTTTCAAAAATCCATCACCATAGAGAAAAATTTATACTTAAATTGCATTTACAAATATTTAATGCTCAATTATTACTGACAAGGAAAGTATCTGTGCATTCGAGTATTTACTTACTTTTAATAAATTTAAGATTTATTTATGAATTCGTACTTTCAAAGAAAAAAAATTTTTAGATTTTTTCATATTTATGATAGAAAGAATATAAATTAACATAAAATTAGAAAAAACAAATAAAACAAAAAAATTTTGTTTTGCAATTGATTTGAACCAGATTGTGCAAAACATAAAATCTGTTCACGTGCGCTAGCCATCTGTGCTACCATGATGTGGAATACAGTGCTGTTAAAGGTCCATTATGTTTATATTGCAGTTTCGAAGCTTAAGATAAATATCGAAGCTTCCGTTCTTCTTATTCAACTCAGCATATTGTGAAAAACAACAGTCGCATAAACATTCCTCCTGCAACAAGTTTAATTGCTGACCGAACTTAGAAAATCAAAATTGCTTTCGAGGGAGCCTGGTACACGTTGCTCTGCCCGAAGGCACATACATATATAAGTACAAGCGAGCGGACGTCTTCCGTCTTCTCCTTGGCTATATGCACATTTCCACTCCATCCTTTGTAGGCGCTTATTAGGCATACCCCTTTCTCGCTTCACAAAAATCCGAGCCTGGTTCGACGACTTGGCCACGGCGCGGCGCTCGTACCGGTTGATTTTGGCGAGCTCGGCTCGTACTATTGCCGTAGGCAATTTCTCTACTAATATCTGTCTGCATGCACGCTTCCACACCAGCAATATGTCAATACATAGGGAAATTTTTATGTGTACATATTTTCATACACATTTTTAAGTACCAATACTTTTTTATCCTTACGGAGGCTTAAGTTCCAGAGCCAGATTTTCAGAAATGTCAAATCAAGTTTATATTGCGTTTTGAGAAGTTTTTCGATGTGTATATCTGTTTGATAAAATTATTTTCAATTTTTGCCTAGATATGATAATTGCCGTCGTTTTTATCGTCTTGTACATTACTTGAGTTGTAAATAGCTTTGATGAAAAATTTTTATCTCATCCCTGGATGAGTATCGCTTTGTTTCACAGTAGTTACATTCAAAGAAATCTTTTCTGGCAATCAATTATCGGCTAGCATTATTGATGAGGAGTAATTTTTTCGGCTTTATTTTTCCGGATGAAGATTTTGCGGCTGACTGATTTTCTGGCTTTAAATTTATGACCATTTTTCGAATAATCGAATATCAACGATATTCTTCTTTTGTTATCGTAACAACCGTTATTGAATTTATTTTATCAAGCTGTCTCATTTGGCTGTCTAAATTTTTGCATACAATCGTTTGTAATTAGTTTAGGCAAATAAATATTTATTGAATGATTTATTTACTACCATTTTATGCATGCCGGGGCTCGTTGGCAGTCGGATTGCGTGCAATTACGCATAAGAGAATGTAAAGCTCACGCAGTCGAGAATAATCCAATGAATCATGAGCAATTAGTAGTTTTTAGAGGTATTGCTGATTCCCTGCACGACCATCCGTGTAATTTTAACGAGTGCAAGGCAGAAAAGGTTTTAATTTGAGCTGAATAGGAAGGCCATAAGTCAACCTGAAAGGCTGCCTCCTTAGCTACTTCAAACGGAATAAAGTGGCTTGTTTCATGGTCTGTTCATTGGATTTTACATTATACATTGGATTTTAAGATGTAACTACTATTAAATCATACGTAACATATGTATTCTCTGTCAACTTGCGTCGAGATAAATACTGTCGAAGGCTGTGAGAAAAGAGCGAAGGGAAGCTACCCCCAAACCCAACCTCTCTTAACGACCTTAATGCCTTACTCAAACCATATTAACGCAATCTGAATAAGAAAATATCCTAAATTTTTATTCAGGCTAACCCAGACAAGAGAAAGACAAAGGAAGAGTGATGGTTTTTTGTACTTATAGAAATCAGCAGCTGATTAATGTTAGCGCAGTCTGGTTTTTGGGTGAAATTTTTAAGGTTACGATAGACATAATGCTTCTGTCTGCATGTTTAATAATTTACAATTGTACGCTGTTGTAGGTAACACCAACTGTATTTACCAAAGTATTTACGATTTTGGGAGCTTGCGAGCAGCAAAGATATGTTATTGATCAAGAAATTGTTTCTCTTCTGCCGGTGTATAATCTTATGTTATTAGACGAACGGGAGCAGTATGAGGCTGTGTTACAAACAGTGTGAAAGGCAGCAAGAACGTACGGAATCAAGAATTTTGGGCCTGACAAAATCATGACTGATTTTGAAAAGGAACTAATGAATGCATGTAAAGAGGTGCTCCCGTAAGTGCAAACATCCTGTTGTTTCTTGCACCTGAAGCAATCACTCTACCGGAAAACTCAATGTAGTTGATTTCAAACCCAGTACATGACGCACGTGACCAAATTTTTCGAAAACAAACCGATATGCTAGCAGCTTTGGCATTCCTTCAATCGATGATGTTTCACGGGTGTGTAAGCCTGTAGTGAGCTGTTTTGCAGAAGTAATAAACAATTTTGGGGTATATAATGTGATTGATCGACCCAGCAGAGAAAAAAAAATGGCTGTTCGTTCACGATACAAGCGCACAATATAAAATTCATACGATGCCACGCTTAAGGACGTGCATGAGACAAATACCCTATGTGATGTATCTGAACACATACATTTGTGTAAGTCAATGCAGGTAAATTAGAACAACACTGTGACTATGCTTATATGTTAGAGTTTATTGTATTAAGTTAAATGTAAAAAAGTACAATGAGTATAATGGTACGGAAAGACGTGCAAGCTCGCGGTTGGTCTACTTATGACTGATTCGTCTGGCAGCGGACAACTCACTCAACTCAGCCAGCACACAATATAGATACAAATACGCATATTGGCGCTAGTCAATGATTTATGGCTCAACGCTTACAATATTCCGTATATTAGAACTTCTCTGCCTTTTAATTGAGCTGCGATGCGTGGAGAACGACGCAATTTAATATTTGAAACATTCGTACTCACAATTGGATTCTTGTGGCGCTTGTGCGTAACACCAGACGCCACTTGTACATCAAACGTAGATGGCGTTAATTGTTTTTTCATTACGCCTGATACGCGTTTTTTTTTATCGACACTATATTTCGATATCATTACGTTTTCACCTGGTGTAAAATCAACTTTAGGCGAGCCATGGTACGAATCGATTTGGCGTTGCTGGCTTTCGAATACATTGCTCTTAATGTGGGTAGGTCGCAGTAAATCTAAGCGTGCTCGCAGTTCTCGCTTATACAACAACCATGCCGGGCTTTGGCTCGTGGTGCAGTGCGGACAGCTGCGATAATCAAATAAAAATAAATTAATGGAGTCCTCTTAACTCTCTTCCCCTGTAATAATTTTAGCAACTTTATCTTTAAATACCCCAACGAAATTTTCAGCTGCGCCATTTGTGGCAGGATGATATGGTAGGGAAAATGTATGCTTAATACCTTATTCTTTTACAAACAATTTAAACTCCACGCTTGCGAGCTGTGGACTATTATCTGTCACTGCGTGAATGGGTAGGCCATGTCTAGCAAATGATTTTTCGCATTCTTTAATAACCCGGTATGTCTTAGTATTTTGCTTAAAATCGATTACCTCTGGCCATTTCGAATGCGCATCGATAACGACTAGCATCATACGTCCCATAAATGGACCCAAAAAATCCATATAATTACGTGACCATGCTTTTTCTGGCCATAGCCCTGGTGTTAATGTCGTTTTTCCTGGATTTTTTTGCAATTCTATGCATATCAAGCACGTTTTGACGAAATTTTCGATGTCACTATCGATTCCCGGCCACCACACATATGAGCATGCAAGCATTATTATTTTGACAACGCCCATGTGCGAAGAATAGAGTTCTCTTAAGATAGAGGGCCTGAGACTCTTAGGAATAATCACACGGTCACCCCGAAATAGGCAATCGCTGTCTAAATTTATTTTATTTTGCTTGGACGCAAAAATTTGTTCATCGTCAGCTACTGAGCTAGGCCATCCAGCTTTTACATACAACATTATTCTCTTAAGAACTTCATCTGTCATAATTTCACTTTAAATTACCTTCCAATCAATTATATTCAGACCAGTCTCTATAAAATAACCAGGTGAAAAATCGTCATCAAGTATTACAGTGTTATCATCAATTGGTAGGCGTGACAACGCGTCACAGTTTCCGTTCTCTTTCGATTTAATGTGCTGTATTTTATAATTTAATCCAGCTATAATTTTATCCAGATAAGAAATAAGCCCATCTTTGCAGTCTACTGGCTGCTGTAAGAGGTATGCCTTTTTTTTGCCCTGCAAAAAATTAAAGTGGCTTGTGATCAGTTCGTAAAATAATTTCCCTTCCATAAACAAAATCAAAAACTTTTTTAAAACCGAACACTATCGCACTTGCCTCTTTATCAATCACAGATCGGTTTAATTCTTTGCGAGAAATTTTTTTCGACACAAATGCTACAGGATGCAAGTTATGCGCTTGATCTTTTAAAAAACGTGAGTAAAAATTTATTAAACCGAAAAAAGATGCAACCTCTTAAGTGTTTGTTGGCGTTTGCGTTTCAACCATAGCTTTTACTTTGGATTCAGCCTTGTGCAAACCATGTTGATCAATTACAAATCCTAGTACTTCTATGCGCTCTTTTATGAATTCAGTTTTTTCCATATTTAATCGCAATTGACAATCATTGAATCTTGTGGACACACGCTTTAATTGCTCTATATGCTCCTCAGTATTACATCCTGTAACAAGGATATTGTCGAGATATGCAATTACGCCGGGAATGCCTGCGAGACATTCATCGATTTTTTGCTGAAAGATACCCGGCCCTGACGGTACTTCCTCCCCCATTTTCGTATAGCGTAAAAGTCCCATGTGTGTTACGAGCGTGAAATATCCTCGACTGTCTTTATCAGCGGCACATTGCATATATGCATGCGATAAGTCTAATTGGGTGGATTACTCTCCTCCTTGTAAAGTTGCAAAGATATCATTAATCTGATGGAGTGGATATTTGTTAATAATCATGTATGGATTGATTGTCAGCTTAAAATCGCAGCATATGCACACTTTACCGATGTCTTTTATAATAGGCAATATAGGCGTGGCCCATCTACTCGTTTCTACACGTTACATGTGACCTAATTTAATTAATTGGCTTAACTGTTGTTAAATTAAAGGTTTTAACGCATAAGGGACGTGCCTTGCTTTCAACGCTATTGGTTTGGCCTCTTCTTTTAAAAATAACTTAACTTCGCTCTTATTATATAACCCAAGTGATCAAGCAAACAATAATGCATATTTGTTTTCAATATAATGTTTGAAATCGGTATTAACGATATTACAAACTAGATTCGAGCTTTTCAAATTATTAGCCAAGTTATTTAATGGCCAGCAGTCAAACGCCTTAAGCCATTGTCGGCTAATTAGTGGTGGCCCTGCACCTGGCATTACAAAACAATTTAAGTATCTCGTCATCCCGAGAAAAGTTTCCTTCAAATCTGTCAGCTCGCCAACAATTTGAAATGCCCGTTCATCGTAACCGCACAAAACGTTCTTCGTTGCTTCCATTTCAATATTTTTAAAATACGCGTTCTTAAAGCTTTCGAAAATAACAGAATTATATGTAACCGAGCCTATTTCCATAAATATCATCTTACCATTTACTTTAACACTTACAAACATAGGATTGGCTTCAATGTTTACTGATGCTGATGCGTCATCGCGAAGCACGTAGAACTCTCGAGTAATTCAAATATAAGTCTCGTTCCTCTGTCGTCCCTGTTGTGGTTTCCTTGTTATCTATGCCAGCACTTTTTCGTTGTCTTGACTTTTCTTCGTCGTTGCTATTATCGCCGTCGCTATCCGATTTGTTGACAAATTTGACCGATTGCTTGGATGATTTCTCTTTACATGCCACCTGGAGATGTCCCTTTTTAATGCAAAAATTACACGTATATCTTCGAAACCAACACTTACTAGCTTAATGATTATTTTTCCCGCTACAATAACACTTAATCACCTGCGTATGGTCTGATTTTGTACTTAATATACAAGGGTTCTTATCCACATAATGTCTATGTTTTTTATCGCCACTGTTCGAGTTAAGTTTGTACAAGCCGCTACTGTTGCCTTTACTGTCGAGAGTTTTCATGGACGATAGAGCATTTTTCATAGCACTTTCCCTGGCCTGTGCCTCCGTAAGAGCCTTTTCAAATGTTAAATCCTGAACTTTGAACAATGCCACTCGAGTCTCTTGGTCACGAACGCCACACACGAACTAATCTCGACACGCAGACGATAAGTTTTCGAAGTTACAATAGAGCGATCGCCGCTTAAGCTTTGCTGCCAATTCTGATACACTCTCATGCACCTCCTGTTTAGCTTGATTGAACGTACATCTCTCTATTACTTCCGATGGTGTTGGGGCAGGATTGTCCTTCATAATTTTTTTTAGCTCCACGTACGTTTTCTCTGCTGGTTTCTTTGGCGAGCACAAATTTCTTACAAGCATGTACGCGTTCTCATCCAGCCTAGGAAGCATCATCGCCACTTTATCTTCTTCTTTAATCTTTTGTACGGTAAATAAAATTCCAAGCCTTTCCTAAAAAATTTCTCAGTTGTCCTTCTCAAGCGTAAATTGCAGCCTTGTTGCTTCGGCCCTCGCCATGTTGTCTTCTTCGAACTCGCTTTCCGATACACTTTTGAGCTCGGCTTCACCCGTATTTTCTGTACCTATTGCTGAATTTTCCTTTTTATTTTCGTTTTCTTTTAGTGCTCTCTCGCGCACTACTTTTGCCAGTAATCTTCTGAGGTCGTCTAGCTTTAACGTTTGATCAAACTCTATCTCTCTTTCGATCAACTCTTCTGTTACGGCTTCCTTGTTCAACAAATACACCCAACCAACTTTAATTCTTCCATCTTCAGCCGAGCCTGCACCGTCTGCCATTAAACGATAAAAGACGTTTGCTTTCCAATTTAGAATTATAACTCTATTTACGCGCACCAAACTTCTGTCGATTTTATAATGTGCACCATATTATTTTGTTGACTTTGAGTCACTTTTATCACGCGTTACCGATTTTGCTCGTCGCCAAATGTGATATATCTGAACACATATATTTGTGTAAGTCAATGTAGGTAAATTAAAACAACCCTGGGACTATGCTTATATGTTAGAGTTTATTGTATTAAGTTAGATGTAAGAAAGTACAGTGAGTATATTAGTACGGATAGACGTGTAAGCTCGCGGTTGGTCTACTTGTGACTTATTCGCCTGGGAGCGGACAACTCACTCAACTCAGCCAGCATACAATATAGATACAGATACGCATATTTGCGCTAGTCAATGATTCATGAATCATCGCTTACAATATTCCGTACATTACACCCTAAGTAAGGGGTGGCACAATCGATCTAATCTTCTCGTTAATAAGGCACATCCTGACTTGTATCTTGTCGTAACTTAATTCCGAAAGAAGCAGACGCACACAGAGAGTGTGGTAGTGGGACTTAGTTCCGGAAAGACGGTAAAAAACTAAAGTTAACATTTCAGATTCAGTGTAAAAAGCGTAGCTAAACAATTACCAGACAAAAATAAATATGTCGCTTACAGGTTACATTTGCACCTCAAAAGAAATGGCCCAATGATCAAAAACGGCTCCGTAACGTGGTGTAAACGTACGAAGACCATTTAGAAGAGAGAACCAAAACCAATTATTTGTCCAATACTGCACAGCATTTATACATTTAATTGACATTTAAACTACAGATCGCAGATATCAGATGTTGTTAAAAATGGTGTAATTTTAATTGTATCTTATTGTAATTTTTTTTTTTTTAGTTTTGCCGGACATAAGTAAAACCAAAAAATTGGTGCCGGAAAAATGGAGCCGAAAAAATGACCATATACCGTGAGGTATCTTTCAGTCTGCACTTAGTAAATTTCGTTGATCTACTCTCCTGTTATTGGCTGCTGGTTCATTTTATTAAGTCATTGTAAACATTAGGCTCTAGCGTTCTTGGTTTCGTATTCATGCTTAACTACGGATAAATAAAGTATTTTTTCGTAAAATCCTGAATTTCTGGTTAAAAACTCCTAGCATCATTGCAAAAATCAAATAGAGACTATCGCGTCGCTCGAAGATTGCAGGATTTCTTATTTTATCATCAAGCAATAAAAATAAATGAATTCTTTATTAGCACTGAGCATTCTTACATACTAATGGTCAGTTATAGAAAAAAAAGGTTTTTTTGAAGTTGTCATGTACAATAGCGTAGCCATGTGTCCAGCTAGAAAAAAACAAAGGAGAGTCTACGGCAGATAAACAAAGCAATAGGCACTCGTGTAAAGCGTCTCTTCTTTGAGATGATTAACTAATAAACCAAGCATACTTAAGTCATCGTATATTTTACTCCGTGAGCGATCCAAGGCCATCATATCCCACGTAACACAATTTTGTGAAGGACTTTTTTCAAAATAGCATTCAAATGAATGATTTTTTTAAACATTATACGTACGAGCTCTACTATAAGGTCGAATGTAACAGTTAGCAGTCTTATTTTTGATATTCAGATGGATTGTAAGAATAAATCCGTATGGATTAAGTAGAAGCAATCTTCAAATGATATTATTATCCGCTCTTAGAATCTTATAAGTTAAAGGTAGAAGGTGCAATGGTAAATATTGTTATGTAATTGCTTAATGAACGTAATTGTAGATATCTTACTTCAATAAATATTTACTGCTTTATTAATGTGCTGTAACATTCAGCTTATAGTTACAGTATTCAAAATATCCTAATCGATAAATTTTTTCAACAATTGTACTCAGAACATCGTCGTATCAAAAGCGAAATTCAGAAATGTACTGTTGGTAGATACGAAGTATATGTAATCAAAAACACATATTCATTAATAGTGCTGCAAGAACATGGAGTAATGATATGTACAAAATTATTTGTGGCTTAGTAAGATAATATATGCGAGTAACTGACTTTGAAAAACTGAGCAAGAGTTTTTCTTACTAACAAATGAGTTTATGTGTGCGTTCCAAGCAGATTTATTCTTTATTTTTCGACGTTCCTTGTTTTATAACACAAACTCATCCTACAAGTAAGCCTACAATTTTTTTCAACAAATAATAAAAAAAATTCTTTAACGTTTAGGAATAAATAAAAATTTTGTATCTAATGATATATGAATTTTTGTTAGAATAATCACTATAACAAAACGCAAGTTAAGAGCTGTTTTATAATACACCGGTTTGGACATAGATGCATATACGATTTTAACGAACTCTTAAGGAGTCTTTCAAAGACTTTATATATGATCTTTTTTTAATTCCCAGGGAACGTGTATGAATGTATATTCGACCTAGAAAATAATTATCAAGCAAAAATCCAAAAATCGTTTTTTCTGGCCGACCCTCTCAACTTATTCATACTAAGCTTTTATTAATATCAATCATAATTATATTCGAATATCAGCTACGTTATATAAATAAGAAGAGAAAAGTTTCCTCTGGAAACGCCATTTCAAATGTATTTAAGTAAGAATTTGACAGTTACATGTAAATAAATCCGAAATCTGTCGGACTAAAAATATATTACATCTTTATTTTGGGCACGGCAAGGAGCACTAGACTTGCGTAGGCATCACCAATCGAAATAAATAGGATGTTACAAAATAATTTTGTTATCTGTCCAAGGCCAGCACAAAGTCTGATAATTTTTTATGTTTAAGATATAGAACAAAACGGCAGAGTAAAGGTAATGCTATCATATCGACTAATACTCCTTTAATAGTTTCCTTTAGAATCTTTATCTTTTTATGTAACTTGCAAAAATATTAATTTTCGTTTATCTTGGTGTACCTTTGATGTGGGGCTTTCTTTTAATGAAATGAACAAAATGCGTCTTATGCGGCACACCGTAGAGGTAACACGTTGAAGGATAGTAAATATATATTTACATGAGAAAAAAAAGAGCAACACAGTGATTCGGATTGTACGAGAAACAATCAAAAGATTACTTATATATGTATATACATCACACTTACATGCATATATAGTTCAACTTTTACTTTTTTAAACAATAAATTATTCTCTATAGAGTTGACTACAAACCCTTCAGTCGTTTAAATGGTAAAAATAGGTTGTGAAATTCACTCCACTGCTCATAATGTCGCAAAAACGTAGAATCTAAAAAAAGTTAACTTTTTAATGTGGCAAGGGTCATTAAACAATTGTATCGTTATGATACTAATTGTTATTGATAGTGACCTGGAGAAATCGGTGGTTAATATTTATATAGAATAATACAGATAGAATTTAGAACTTATATATTGATACAATTATATATATCTATGTATACTACATACATATGTGGCCCGAAACACGTCAACCGGATCACCTGTCCGACCAAAATTCTACAGCTTATATGAAATTATTTATTTACATTTATTACTAAAGTAATAGGGTAGAGGAAAGACTCACATCAAAGATAGGGTCGAGAGAGCGTCATGCAGAGATTACAGTTGGTATCCAGTATGATAGTTGCGAGTCAGACTCTTAGTCACAGAGCATCGAATTGAATGATATTACAAATAATGCAAAGCGCGGACGAATTTTGCCAGTGAACGAGTTAGAGGTACAAAAAAAATGGAAGTTTGGTCAAAAGCAGTCGGTCTCGAGGTGAATAAATGGTAGATGCTATTCGAAGTCAAGGAATCAGCTTTGCTATAAAGTAAGAGCGCGAATAAATAGCAGTATGATGAGAGCGGAAAGAGTAAGGGAAAATGGTCTAAGCTCCAGCCGTCAAGCTCCCAGCTTGATACGTCCGTGAATAAGTCGGTAGACTGCGGGTCACCAAGGGCGATGTTGGTGGTTGACGAGATGCTGATGGTAAGGTTTAATAAACGTTTAGAAAGGTACAATAAAATGGACCCGAATATGCTTCTCCAAAGTCTCGTTCCGATTTTGCCGTCATATGAAGCAAAACCTAATAGTGACAGGGGGGGGGGGGGGGGGGGGCCCCGGGCCTGGGGGAAAGGGGGGGGGTTTTTGGGGGTTGGGGGGGGAACAAAATTTCGCAAAACGGGAAGGAAAAACAGGAA
>JAPYYV010001520.1:0-43740 GCA_030522625.1 Copidosoma aretas | reverse complement strand
AAATACTATGCCGTTTTTAAAATTAGAATCAATTAAAATTTGTTGTGATGGTCGATCAAGGCAATAGAGGTGCCCACCGTACCCCACCTTCCCCCTATAATATCTACAGCCTGCCTCCACACCTCTCCACTGTACTTTCTAGTTACTCTTGCGTAACTCGCGAGTCCATCAGTTCGTAAAGGTTGGAGTGTGCTCGCGGGTCTCCTCGAGAACCGATTACTTCACACACCTTTAGCGTGTAAGCGAGTGATTTTATTCTACCTGGGGGTAGCTAGTTATCCTCCGTTTTCTACGATACTCTGAAGCTATATTTATTAAATAGCAAAGTGGAAAGATGATGCATTTCATTGGGCTCGAATGTAAGACGAGGAAAGGTTGGATAATTTAGACAGCACTGGAGCTGTCGAATTATCTACTGTATGCATACATAATATTTATGTAGTATCTACTTTTGTTGCCCTGTCATATTATGTACTGTACCGTGTATAAATACTTGTATAAACATATATATATATAATATGTTTAATATGCAATGCATTTTTGTACTTGCACTGTCTTTTTTACACTATAATAACAGACACTTTTTGCGCAACGAAGATACAAAATATATAATTGATCAAGATCATAATAGTATAATAATTATGATGATGATGATGATGATGATAATAATAATAATAATAATAATAAGAAACAGTACATTGCGGTGCTAGGACATAAAGTAATAAATTTGAGCGCCCGAAGGGACAAGAATAATAAGTAATATTTTTGCATTCAAATCGTAAGTCCCACATCTCGGCAACGCAAATCAAAAGATAGCACGTCAAAATTATTATATGCAGCGCCAAAAGACTCGTGGGAACAAGTCAATTGTCCCCAGGTGTGGCACGTGTCAGCAGTGATAAGAACCTATGCAATCTTGCTGGCGCGGGCGTGAAATTTATTCTAATTTAGTACCAAACGGGAGCCAAACCCACTACACGATACAGTGATGGATAATTCTTATGATTGGAATAAATTAACGATTATCCACACGCTTCCATGATGATTGGCATATAAATATGTATCATGCGACCCACAGACACGCTTTGATTGTATTATATAGAGGTGGGTGAGATAAAATAATAGCAGAACTCAATGATAGGTGTACTCTCTAAATCGAGTAATTTACGGCGAGCAGCTCGTGCATGGCTCGGCGCACAAACTCGCACCTATATACGACTCTGGCGCAAACAATCTCGCCTCTCCCCTCTCGTAAGTATACTTATACTTACAACACTATGCACGAGGTATTTGACTTCGGGCGCCCATGTGAATGTATCATGCGTGTGGGTATGCTTAACTTTGTAAGATAAGTTTCTATATTGATAGGCTAGTAGCGTATGCCGCACGTGAGCCCAGAAGCTCGCGCAGAAGCTCGCTTTCAAGAATACACAATCTTTTTTCCTTCGCGGTATCTTCTCCACTGCCGCTGCCAGCGTCATGTCATTGCTGCTTCGTATATATATATACATACATATACGCACGACGAGCGCCAGAGTTGCCAAACACTGTAAACAGTTTATTTTTTTTCAATGAAAAGATAAAGAAAAAAAATGTTCACGCACGCACACGACGCGCCGAGATTAAAATCTAAATTGATAGAGATAAGAGAGCCAAGTGTGTTTGCAAGCATGAGCGCTAAGTATTCGTCTTCGTATTCTTCTTCTTCTTCTTCTTCTCCTCCTTCTCCTTCTCCTCTCTGTGCGAGCTAACGCTATCCAACTATAATTTGTATCCAGTTTTACTCACTTATTTATCATCGCACATCGCGCGTTTTCACTTACAACTCGGCATGTAGGAACGACGATGATGAGAGTAAGGGTAAAATTATCTTTTGTTGGACAACGTACCGGAGGTCCTCAGTTACAGCCTTGACGATGTCTTACACGGCTGGGATCGGGCATAATACTGCAGGTGTTCACGTGTTTGTATCATTTGCAAAATTATTATAGTCAAGTTTTTAATCACTGTATTACAGATTGAGTGTTTAAGAAGGGTCCATAGTCAGAAGAAGCTATGTTCTAGAATTATGTATAAAGTAAATTGTGAAAATCTAATAACGTAAAGATGATTTTCATATTATACGAGGGTAATCTTCGTGGTTGAAAAAAATATTTTTTATTTTTTATTGCGCATGCCAAGATATTGTCACTTATAAAAGCACCTTAATCAAATGGGAAATTTTTAATAAGGCTTGTTTTATTTCCTAAATAATTTGAGATATGGTTAACGCGACAAATTTTGTTTAATAATTAACGTATCCAAAATCACGTGCAATTGTTTACACGAAGACTGGTAGAAACTTACATTTTCGTATGAAAAATTACTTGTAACTTTAGACACGCCAATTATTTTACAAAATTTTTCACGCTAACCCTATCTCAAATCATTTAGGGAATAAAACAAGCCTTGTTGAATTAAAATCGGATGAAAATTAAAAATTTCCTATTAGATTAATTTAGGTGCTTTTATAAGTGACAATATCTTAGCATGCAAAATGGCAAATTAAAAAAAAAAAAATTTCGACACAAAGATCACTCTCGTATAATATAGCTTCTTCTGACCATGGATCCTCAAAATTGTACATTTATGAAGTAGAATTTTGCCATTTGCTGTGTATAAATACAACTACGTTGAATTCTACAAAATTATGAGGTTTTTAAGCAGTTGTCTTCATTCCTTATAGCTTTCAGAATTTGGCTCTTGATCAAAGCCAGACGAGAGGTGACACGTAGGTTGGCTGATAGTGCGTTTTATTTTTTTGTGGCACCATCCATGGATCAGTTTTTCACTGGCTATTAAATTATTTGGCAACTCTCTGGATTAATGCAGCATAGATTAGGTAGGATGCGAGTGCAAACATATAATTCGACTACAAATTTTCGAATTATTGATGCCATATGATAATAATAATAATAATATTAATAATATTAATAATATTAACATTAATAATGTATCTCAAGCAGCGTGACAAATAATAATTCCTGATGGGGCCGAGTTTGCCAGTTTAATTTGACAGGTGTCTTATTTTTATGCCTTCCACTAAGACCGCCGATATTATAACTTATGAGTAATACATAATACGTAATAACATATGCTAGTATGAGAGAGACCGTACAAACTTGATACATTTTTGAATGAATTATGGTTTATTTAAACACAGCATTGATTAGTTATTTTCACGTTTGTCATCACATGCGGTATGAGAAAACTGGAAAAAAAAGTTTTTCGAAACATCAAACCCCTTTTTGTTTTGCAATGAATGGATCTATTAATTATTGAATTTCAGTTCTTGTATGAATTTGTTTTTTAAACAGCGCAAAGACACAAAAACTCCATTTCTTCTAAACATTCAATCATAAAATGTAAAGACTTTATGTATTCCTCATTTAGCCGTAAATTTATTCGAGTAACTGTGCAGCTAATATGTCTGCATCCCTTCGTCCCTGTATCACACCCACAAGTTCAAAATATAATATATTACTGAGCAAAAATTAAAATTAATCGAGCTCATTAGTATTGGGTTGAAAAGAGAAAAGAGCACCACAAAACGTCACACCCGACCTACAGTGTGTTATGCTCTTCTCGTAAATAATTAAACATCATTGTCATACATAAGAATAGACTTCGTGTCGACCGACCGATGGCTGCAGATGTTCTTTCGGTCGGCCGCTTGCATCCTTAAGACGTTGGTGAAAGGATAATGGGTATGCTGTGGAAACACTCCATGAATTGGTAATGTTCGCATTTGAATACGCATTTATGCTCGTCTTTCTTCTAGTATGACGACAGGTCAAATGCTTTTTAATCTTTACACAAAACTAATAATGCCAGTCATTTAGGCAAGACTAGCTATTCCACCAAAGCAAAAATTGTAACTACCCATACTATTATTGTGTGGTTTGTGTAAAAAAATATCTTTGTTATAAAGTTCGTCATTGAAAAATTGTTTGTAACTAGTGTACATGCATATAGAGAGGAGCGAAAAAAGAAAAAACTAAGAATATGACTCCCACGTGTAAATTAATGAGTTTGACTACCTTTGGTGGGAGGTGAGAGAGAGAAAGGTCAGACTTTTAGGTTAGAAATGCGCGCTTGCGTCCTATGTAAATTACCATTGAAAGATCGATAATTCTTGAAAACATTGATCAATAACTTTTTGTAGATGAATCCAATCGATCTAAACGTTTTACATAAACCATGAGCAAGTATCTTAATTTATTATTGACTGCAATTCTGTCAAGATATGATGGTTAATTCTATTAAAATTTTTAAGTTGAAGAGTTAGTTTAGTCGATTCTATATAAAAACCCATGCAAACAATACAACATTTGTTTCATTAATTCTCGGTTCCGAGGGACCCCGAGGTCTTCAAACTTTGCATAAACTTTTTTTTATATATTTTTGAACTTGTGTACCAAGTTTTGTTAAAAACTGACTGTTAATTTCATAAGGTAGTCCACCTCCTTAATTTTAATTAAAAAAGCAACATCTGGAGCGATCTCGAGTACTTTTGAAAGAAAAAAACAATGTAATTTGCTTTTTAAATTGCAACTTGAAGCAGCATCAGATCCACAATGGCAATGATCGAGATGAATATTGGATTACACTCTCATTGGATTTTACACGATGTTTCTTTTAAAGCGTATTCACTTTCTCTCATAGCTCTCGAATGGCTTTGGAGGAATAAAAAGAAAAAAAGACAAAGGCCACGTCATTAGAGAGGCAATAGTGAGTTGTGGTGAAGGAGGCTAGAAGAAGGATGAGGAGCAGGAGGGGCACAAGTAGAGAAGGAGTAAAGAAAGGATGAAAGAAAGAAAGAAAGAAAGAAAGAGCGAGCGAGGCGTAGAAGGAGAAAAATAAAAAGCGATCGAACCGTGGGACTCTGTCGGAGAAACCTCCTACTTCGCCGCTCCGGCCCTCGCATAACCTAATGTTATAGTTGCGCGTTTTACCCACAGCCTCCTATCTTATATATCTATACCTCCTCCTAATACTCATACACGAGCCCTACACTAGGCACCTACATATATGGGTCGCACCTGCGCCTAGCCTCTCACGCCGCCACCCGGCTCTTTTTTTTCTCTCTCTCTTTCTCTCCGATCGTGTACCTATTATCCCCGCGTTTCGATGACCCGGCGCAATGACGCGATACAAGTATAGGGACCCGAGAGTTCGTTGGCCCCCTCACCGCATCGGTTTCACGTCGATTGAGCGATTGTTTGGAGAAAATCGCATGCAGCCCTTATTACGGCGTCCCTTGTACTTGTACAAGTTTACCGAGTAGTCTCGTACATCCATCATTACAGCCTCAGCTCTGCGGTGGAGTAAATCAACGGAGGATTATTGGCGCTACGAAAACAAGTGCAAGTGACTCTTTCTGCAAGGCTTCGGCGGTGTAGAGACGATACTGCCGATTCTGTAGATAGTATACTGAAACAAATTAAGTAAAAGTGATTTTGCAAAAACCAATATTGACTATTGGAATGCAACTGTTTTAGAACGAGTGTTTGAAAATAGATCTCGAGCTGTAATTTCGGTCGACATATACAATTTTCAGGTGTGACTCTGTACTTAGTTTTGAGAAACTTTCTTATTATCTATAGAAACTCAATTAGAGAAAATAAACGGACGAGACACGATACGTGCAGTTACCTAGATGTGTTTTCAGACATTTATCGTAAATTGATAAATATATTCCTATTACGTATTTGATTTTTACGTACGAATGGTCATCTGTCTGATGCCTAAGAACAGTTTCTTCTGAACGGACAATGAAATTAGCATCCGTCGAGGCTTCCGTGGCAAAATAATGCAACTCCTTAATGCGTATAGTCACTAGTTCTATGGCGTTACTTATAATTATTCTGCAAAAAATTTATTGTCCTATACTTCTGCACTGGTAAGTATAAATCCCGCGTTTCTGGGATTTCCCATCGCCGTTTTGAGAGAATCACTCATTAGAATCACACTACTGCAAACGTGCAACTGAGTTGGCATTAATACATTCTCATTTTATTCATCGTCGATTAGTGCACTTATTTGATCAAAGTTTGTTTTTTCAACTGTACAATTTGCAAACTGAATCATATTTTTTGCATCGCCCATTGCCAATTTAAAACATCTCTGCCATTAAATGAGCCTCAAGTATTGTCCTACATGTTATATTTAATGATTCGTTTTGTCCCTATTATTTACAAAGTATGTTAGTTGTGCGGGCAAACATAAGAAAGAAAAAAAATACAATTTGAGCTGCAGAATTCGAAAGTAATTGAGCAGAAATAAATAGTTCTCCAATGATGACAGTATGAACAATAATAATGATGGATATCGTACATGTAAAATTTTGTGGAAAATTACGCACGTTTTTACCGAGAAACGGTGACGAGCTTAACTGGCTCTTGAAAAGGTTGTGGATGAATAGGTTATACACTTTATAAGAAGCCCCGTCGATTCCAATTGATCTCGCACGTCCGCGGCGCACACACACTTATACCAAGTCAGACGCCAACGGGAGACGGATAAATAAAAGGGTTACAGAGCCGAATACGAGGAAAAAATCGGACCCTTCGATCGGTTCTCTTATTTGCTCTGTGCACGGAGCCTCCGATGATCAGCCACGTGCGCTCGTGAAAAACACTTTTGGCTCTTTCTGCCTGCAGTAGGGCCATCGCTCCTTGAGAGACGGCGGTTCAAATATGTAAGTACACAAGAGGGCTAGAGAAAGGACGAGGCGGCAACGCCGAAAAAGAGCAAACCCTAGGGAGAGAGAGTGATCATTATAAATGTGACCGCTCGTGGTATTTTTTGTCGAGGTGTAACAGTGAAAACGTGCAAAGGTAGGAGGAATGCCAGAGGTATATATATATATATAATAAAATGTATGCATTTATTTTTGCTGCTGCTGCTGATGCTTCATTTAAATCAGACAAGTGTACGATCGCTGTCGACGTTGCGTCGCTAATTAAACCGATGTAAGTACTCAACTGACTATAGCCAGAGACAACTTTTAAATAAGATATTTCATTTCAAGCCTCGTACAAGCTTAGCGAAAGATGTTTCAAGTAGATGTCTACTTTTTGCTGTTTACTCGAGAGTATACATAACATACAATATATGTATAAAGTACTACTTGTCGAGCCTCAACTGACGTTTTAACGAACAGTACGCAAGTCCTGCACATAAGAATGTACTATCGATCGGTGCAGGCAGTATAAGCACGTTCAAATTCCAACGCATGATTAATAAAAGTAACATTTGCCTCACACATATCACATATCAGTGTAATCAATTATACTATGTCAATTATTATCATTATTATTATTATTATTTTCAATATTCGGCAGCGCAGAAAATTTGAAAAACTTTTTCCTTACAAATAAGTAATTGTGCAAAAACTTTGATGCACCAAAACACCGAGTAATAGCCAAATTATTTTAAACCGAAGGATAGTGTAAATGATATTTATAAAGTACGTACGAATCTGGAGCATTAAAGTAATCGAACAATCATTGATTAGCAACTTTGGTACATTTTCGTTATTCCCCCCCCCCCCCTCCCAAAAAAAAAATAATGTTTTTTCTGCATGAATCTATTGCAAATCACTTGTTTATTAATAATTATTATGAATTTGGGTGTAGAGAACAACTAAAATGCGTAAAAATCATTTCTTACACAAAACCTATTTTGGATAAGAATTTTACATGTTATATCGTTCTATAATACGGTAATACTGTCTTACCTAGTACCGACTTATACAATAAAGAAAATACCTTGAGGTGCACGTGTGAACAGTATTTATGGCTGACAGTTGTATTCTACCGAACTCATAGAGTATCGAAGTCATACAGAACAGAAAACACCTCGAGGTCTGTGTGGACAGTATCAATGGCTGATATTGGTATTGTACCAAAATCATACAGTACTAAGACGGATTTCTGTACTGTATAACTTTGGTACTATATGAGGTCGGTTCTACACGAGACAGTATATGTATACTGTCCACGCACACGTCGAGGTGTTTTCTGTACTGTATAACTTTGGTACTACATGATTTCGGTAATATATGAAATGGCCCTATTACGGAGCGAAATACTATGCAAAAGTAGTTTTCCGAAATAGATTTTTCAAAATGTTTTACCTTTTTTTACCTCTTTTGAATAATTTCTACACCAAAATTCATTTTAAATATCATAATAGTATTAAGAAACAATAATTTAATGCAAAAAAAAAACTTTTTTTGGGGGGGGGGGCGGGGATAACGAAAATGTACCGCAACTTTTATTGGAAAACATTTATAAAATTCTGAAAAATAATTCAAAGAGGAAAGTTAAAAGAGGATATGTGGAGGAGTAGCGTTCGTGTAGTGCCCGACGTGGGTGCCTCAACCCACGCGCATAACATACATGCATACATACATGTATAGCTATCAGTGGATTGGCTGCTCGGCTCTTTCTCTCTCTGCCGTGGCGGCAGCAGCAGTGGCGGCTATATATGTATATGATGGACGCGGCGCGTGTGTCTCAACCTTGCCTTGTCCTTGAAAACGCGCGATCGCGAACAGCGACGACGTAGGCCAAAGCCCGCCGCCGCTACTGTACGCTGCACGTGCCATTTAATCAATGATCGTATACGCTGGATCGCTAATAGAGTGCCGAGCGTGCCATGACTCTTGTGTTTCTTTTTTTTCTTCTTCTTCTTTTACTCTTCTTCATTCTCGGACAATTTTTATATTTATTGCTAATCAATTGAAATGTGCGTGGAGTCGCGAAATCTTCCGCTTATCGCAAGGAAGTTGCAAGAAATGGTTAACTCGTGTTGTTATGTTTTCGTTATTTGTTTTGCGTGTATATTTACAAATGAGTGTAAATTCTCATTGCCAAAGTTGTAGTGTGAGAATTAAGTATGAGTAGTCAAAACAGAGTAGACATTTAAATAGTTGAAGCGTGCGAACAAATCATTGATCGAAACAGGTCCGTGCAAAGGGTCCGCTCGTGACGAGACGCTGCATTACACCATATAATGCATATAATCAGCTTTTCAGCGGAGATAAGTTTGTAGAGCCCAAAAAAGTGTATGCGTTATGATTGTCCTTCTCTTTAGTGTTACATACTACTTATACTGGTGGTGGTGGAGAACTAATGTGAAAAGATGATTTTTTGTTGAAAATTAATCTTCTTCCAAAGCTACAAGATAAGTATGATGTTTTGCATAAGCCGAAGAATCAAATTTGTGATTGTAACATTCGTAACATATGTTTGTAATAGCATGTGGAAAATATTCGCGTGCCGTCGTGACTGTCGTGAGTCGTGAGTGACGTTGTGTATTTATTATATACAACAGTAGTCTGTTTATTCCTTACAATTTCCAAGCGTATAGATACAACGGTCTAATTAATATGCAAACATCATGTTACTCCACCTGACTTTCTGCGTGTCATGCCCGTTACAACCACTCATCAGCATTAACAAGCTTTTTTCTTCCTTTTTAAATATATATATATTTGTTCTTTTTTTTGTTATTGACAGATATAATTAATCACAATAGCCTACTGACCAACAGACGCAAGTTGCAGGTAAAGTGTGTGATCAACTTTTCAGAAAATATAGAATACTTGACGAAAGGTTATGGTAAATAATTGAAACTGTTTCACATGGGGAATTAGATTTTTTTCAGCATATCATTTATAACTTCGAATAAACAACACATGCAATGATGGTCAAAAGTTTTCTCGCGAATAATGAGCTTTTACACATCGCATTATCAGTGAATAGCAAATTGGTTTCAAAGTTAAATGTGTATGTAGGTACTTAATGCTTTCTAAAGATTTTTGGCTTTTATGTATTATGCGTAACTACAACTCATGCTTAATTAGATGACTTAAATTTTCTTCTTTACCATTATCATTATCATTATTGTAATCATCATTATCATTATTACTGGGATCAGTATTAATATCACCCATATGATCATTATTTACCAGAGCATGGTTCAACAAAAATTCGCCAGACGGCAGCACATCTTTACCGACACGAAAAGCCGGAGAGCCCGCATGCTAAGAGGGGTTGAAGAACCGGGGCCTTTCGAGCACTTTTGGAAGGGAGTTTTCGGGTCCTTGATAGTTCAAGAAACTTACTCCAGGTGGAAGCACGTTACAGGATCAGTATAATGGTTAATGTGCTAGCTTTGTAAACAACACCATTCGAGAGGTCGCAGGTTCGATCCCCGGTCTGGGCACTCAGATTTTTTTCTGTCGTTTCTGGTTGGGAAAAGAACATATGATACCGAAAAATGCGTTCGCGCAATAAATGATTTTGAAAAAATAATCTTGAATTTGTTATAATAAAAACGACTTATTTTTGATAAAAATCTATGCTTCAGCTAATGTTTTATAAAAATCTATGCTTCAGCTCTTTGAAAAGAAAAGGTGCTATATGACTAATAATATTCAGCGATATTCAGTATGACTATGTAATATGACCTTTGTAATAAAGAATATATATATGATCTATGTCCGACAAATATGCATGTGCTCTGCGGTATGTAATTTCGAATTGTATTGTAACAATACTGATCTGTGTAATACTTCGGCTATAATAAGTGTACTTGTATACGAAAAAGCCAGTAAATAAATTAGTTATGCTCTACCTACCCGTTGTAGCACCCAATAACCCAATGTTACAGACATCAAAGACTCAAATGTCATATCTACATATATACATATGAATTTGATGAATTCAAGTTACCCTTAAATTGTTCTCATTTTTTACATAAGCATGTTCAGAAGTAAAATCTCGATTGTATTGAGAAATCATAGTTTTTGAAAGATTTTCCTTGAAACTTGAAGGTGGCATTTTTTTTAATTTTTGCATCCAACTTTTATCATCGTAATCACTGGTATTATTTCTTTTCATTAAAAATATTTCAAATAATTTATATTCCAGTATTTTTCGTGAATAAAAAATAAATGTTTTTTCCAACTTGGATCCAAATGTAGGTTTCGAGTTTGGCATTTTATGCGGTATGAACGTATGGGTACGAAGTAGTTATTCAGTGGGAGTCGATCGAAGAAAAAGACAGATATGTATGTATGTATTTGGAGATCAATATTTATTTTGATACTTTATTCTGTAATAAGCGTTATCTTTTCTCTATTAATCGATAATAGACATGTATAATACAAATTTTTCCTCATGCTCATAAATATAAATAATAGTACTCTTTTGTAAATGTACAGCATACATCTCATTTATACCATAATTGCATTTTTACACTTAATCTAAATATGATGCGACTTAACAACGTAAACGAATGTTTTTTCGAGTTTACAAAACACCCATTTCGTTGATGATTGAGATTTGTCCAACGACATGTTGATTCGCATCTCAATAAAATATACATCAAATTCAAGAAAAACAGAATTGGAAGACGTCGGTGATTCTTGTTGCGTAAGGCACTTAACAAAAAAATATAAAGATGTTATAATATTTAAAGTATATTTACAACGAAGAAAAGAGAATGATCTGTGCCGAGGGTTGCGAGAAAAAGGGCACACACGTCGACGTTACATATCACGGCTGGGGATCGAGTAAGTTTCCCCTGGTTTTTCTTTTTATATATTTCTTTTCGTACAAAGTTTTTTCCCTTTTCGAGTTGAATTTTTATAGTTCATATATTTACAAGGCACTTGATAAGGCACTACCGCACGGTTTACTGGCCGGAGATCGCGGAAGTTGAAGGGAAAACGAAGTAGGAAGTCTTACAAACTAAGAACGTCTTCTCTGCCCTATTTTGTTTTTTATTTCCACCTTTCTTCCCTCGCACGTCACTTCACCTCTTTTCTCTTTCTCGCTTGTTCTGTCTTCAACGCGTTGTATACACTCTATACAATGAAAAAGATAGAAAAAAAAAAGAAAAAAAAAAAAAAGTAATTAAATCAACGAAAGGAACAACGTCCGAATTAGTATCTTCTGTCTCTTAAGTCCTCTATTCACAAGAAAAAAAATCCATCTTCGGCCGCACTGTTCCAAAGTCTTGATATATCACGTCCGGTAAATGTATACGTATACGCAACAACAATAACAACGGAAACAACACCAGCAATAACAACCACCACAACAGCAACAACAACAGCAACAACAACAACAACAACACGTATGTTTTTGATCACAATGCGCTTTCCTCCTCATCATATTCCCGTGCACTGCAGGTTCTTTTTATACGGCAACGAACAAATGAACGTTTACCAGGGCCTCCAGCACTTATCGTCCATGGACTCCTTGATCACGCTCTTCCTCATGACGAGGCTTAGGGGCTTTTGCAGGGGCGGACTGTAGACGCGCGGATCGAATTCGGGATCGCTGGTGTAGCCGCTGGCCGGCGATGTCGCGGCGTCCCTTGTGTAGGAGACCGGCGACTGTGATTGTTCCCGGTGGTAATTGGAGGTCGGGCTCGCGACGGACGTCGAAGTCGAGCTGGCCGAGGAGGTCGATGACGATGCCGAGGCCGTGCTGGCCGTCCTTTGTGGGATCGGTATGAGAGTTGGCAGCGGTGACGACGGCACCGGCGAACTAGATGGCGAGGAGGAAGCCGGGCTCATGATGCCCGAGGGCAGCGGGGGAACAACAGCCTTGGCAGCCCCGGCCGCTACGAGGGCTATGTTGCCGTTGGACAATCTAGTCGGCACGAGCTGGAGAGCCGTACCGTTGGCGTTCATGTACACTATTCCATTGGACTGTTGAATTTGTATGCCCGAGGTGGCGTCGACCTGCGGTAATATGTGCACCTGTAGCTGGGTCGTCGTCGTCGTCGTCGTCGTCGTAGTCGGCGGCACAGGTACCGTCGTCGTCGCTTGGGCTGCATTGCTGTCGGCCGCGGTCATGCAGCTGGTCAGGTGGGCGAGCAGGCGTCTCTTGGCCGCGGCGTCGAGGCCGGGAAACCTGCCGACTTCGCTGGCGCACTCGGAAAAACCGGCCCTGAATTTGTTGAGTACGGTAGGATCGGTGGCCGAGGCCAGGGTGGTCTGCTGACGCTGGAGGGTCTCAAAGTGCTTGACTGTCATCTCGAGGATGTCTGCCTTCTCGAGTTTCGAGTGTCTTGCCGGCTGCAATCATAAGAGGAGAAGGAAACGTTATTATTATTATTATTATTATTATTATTATTATTATTATTATTATTGTGTCCTCGTGTGGTGTTAACCAAATGGTTATTCGTGTGCAGTTCGTAACTGTATATCGGTATACTTGATTCATCATCGTTATAATACTCACGTCTTTTTTCATTGCGTCGAGCAGTAGCGCCTTCAGATCGTTGAGGCAATTGTTGATTCTCTGCCTGCGCTTCTTTTCCATGATCGGCTTGTTGCTCCGCCGATTTTCGCTCGATCTCCTTGGCGCCGAGGCGGGCGCTGCTGCTGCCGCCGGCTGTTGCGCGGGCGTCGGCGACCCGGCCGCGTTAGTCTCGGCCGGGGGTACTGCTGTTGTTGCTATTGTCGTCGCTGCCGTAGTAGTAGTAGTAGTAGTAGTAGTAGTAGTAGTCGGGTCAGTTGCGGTGACGGTGGGAGAGGGCGGCTGCACGGCCTCCTGGGGCAGAGGTTGTGCAGGTGGGGTGGCACTACCGACCGTTACACCCCCGGCCGGCATGCTGGCGTTGACTCCCGTAACCATGGTGGTCGTGTTGTGGTGGTGACGCACCCTCGAACTTATATCGAACGCAGTATAGTAACCACGCACTGCACTGGCTCTGGTAATAAACAGTGGCGCAATATATAATAATAATACACTCGCGCGCTGTTTTACTACTCTGCAATGGGACCGAGTGCCGATAAATCTCGAGTATCCATGTACAAAGTCGCAAGCTCGGAGGCAGAGAAAGAGCTTCGAACCTCTCGCTGAGCGGGCCAGAGCTCGACTGTCGTCCGTCCGACCGTGCGAGGAGCTTGGCTTGGCGGCTGTGTTCTGACGATGGCCTCAGCTCGGCGGACTCGGCTCGTGCGCTCTGCGCCCGTTTGGGGAGGGGCGCGCCATCGGAGTGGGGATCTTGCCGACGCATGTATATATACCGATTACATGCTCCAACCCCACCATCATCCCCGAATTCCAGCACGACTCCGGACACTGGGTTCGTCTCGAGGGGAGCGGGGGAGCTGTGAGGGCCAAGTATCTACATAGAGTGGGACTCGTGTGTCGGCCCAAGTCCATGCTGCAGTTGACGAGGTATCGAGAAGCAAAGGGAGGAAGAGGGAAGACGCGCGCGCGCGCGCACACACACACACACGCAATCGATAGGACCCCCGTCGGGGCCTTGGGTAGGGACTGGCTTGTCTGCGATTAAGCAGTAGGGGAGGGGAGGGGCCGAACCAAGAGGGAAAAGAAGAAGCCTTCGATTTCTGAGCTCTGCCACGCAGCCGTCGCACCATATATATATAGCGCTTGATTGTGTGCGCGCTCGTATAATAAGCGTGCGGGCGCGCGTGTGGGTTATTGCGTTGTATACCTACATGTATATATATGTATATACAGACGTATGTGGTGGATGAACATGGGGGTACGTAATATGGTTCTGGGACTGTGGGAAAAAAGCCGGGAGCAGGAAAGAGCCGGCTGCGTAACTGGATCTCTTGCTCTCCGGTCCCGCTTGTATTATACTTATAACATACAATATATAGAATACACAAATAATGTGTGTGTGTGTGTGCCTCGTCGACACATATATATATATATATATATATATATTTATGGTTGTCAAATACCGTTTGTCGCCGCGTCGCGCAAGTAGTTAAGTTCCTGCTGTGCACTTGCGTTTTTTTTTAACTCTGCGTGCCAATGCGAGTCAATTTGGATTACAGGATGAATTAATTGTTCGGCAATCGTCTATATTATTGGAATTTTTCGGGAAACTCGATGGTCACTATATAGTTTGTCGAAATGACGATGTGAGAACAAGATGATGAATTGCCTAAAACTTACATATCTCAAAATCTATATTGTCATGTTTCGTTAGGTATTAAAAATTGGAGCAGCATCAGGGAAACAGTAGTTGTTGAGTATGGTGATGAAACTGTAAAATTGGAAAAAACGTAGGTGTGACAATTGTACAGACGAGATGTAAAGAATGAGAAAACAGTATATATATAGAGCGGGTCCCAACTGAGATCCTTTTATTGCCATCAATTTGGTAAACGCGTGTGTGTTTGTGTCAGTCTGTTACAGTCGTCGTCCTCTCTCTCTCTCTCTCTCTCCAGGTGTATATATACCTAAGTAATATATTTATATATATCGGAGCTGAGCAGAGGGGCCGAGCCGGAGAGCGCGCACCTTCCTCTAGCTCCCACGGGTTCTTTGAGCACGGAAAGGCGTACGGCAGCAGCAGCAGCAGCAGCAGCAGGGTCGTTATGATGCACGGCTGGCGCGAGGCGCATCGAAAATAGCCAGCTGTCGTGCGAGATCGTGAGAACCTCAGCGGCTCGTCTGACGCACGGCGCAATTCTGGCACGTGCCCCGTTCTCCTTCCTCCTCCTCCCTCCTCCGCCTCATTCTCCTCCTCCTCCTCCTCGACACTGCCGGCTGCGAGTCCGCGAACGCTCTCACGAATCATCCTCAATCCTCATACATATATACATATATATTATATACGCGCGACCATCCGCTAACTTCTCCCTCTCTTGCTGTATTCATTTGTACACACGTATATACCTTAAATATATACACAGCATTATCCGGACAACTGAGACACGCGCTCGAACGCTCACCACCAATTCAAAGGCTGATGTGGCTTTAATCAGCACAATGTATCTGATATCTTTCTTCCTCTATGTTAGAAAAAAACACCAACCATCATTAATCGTTACTATTTATTTATCTATTATTACGTAATCCATGTATTTTATTCATTGTTTTTTTATATGTTTTTAATTCAATGAATATGCAAAGCATAAATTTTTGGCGTATACCGTTCGATGGACATGATATATTATATTGAATTGTTCTCTGATGGTCTAACTAGCTAATAATAACCAACGCCCTCTCAATTTTTGTTCTAGGTATACACGTGCACTTGTATGATTGAGACACTTGTTTCATTGACACCCGCGGTGCTCCAGGTATTCGCTGGGGAGGAAGGCGAGGTTGACATTAGGGTTGGTGTGGCCCCAACTCGCCTTAATGGTAAGTTTCATTCTTGAACTGTAATTTATTGTTAAAACTTTCATCGCCACATGCAAATATACCGATACGTTGACTCACGATAGTTAAGCAAATATTAAAGCTATCGCGTTTGTTGATTTACCAAACGAATACATATCAAGTTCCTAATGTTAGTTGAGATCTTTATCATTGATCATAAAAAACAAAATATCATGTAGATTTACAAATAAAAATCAACTAACAGTTCGTTGGATATGGAGTGTGTGATTTATAACTGAAACATGATTTTTCTACACTAAGAAAAAATCTGTGCAAGCTATAGCTATACTTTCAATCGAACATGTACGTTAATTTGTATTTTGAGAAAGTAATTATTTAGTGCCTGAATAACGTTTTATGTACGTTTCAAAGATTTGTATTCGGAAAATAACCGAAATGCCCGACCATTGGGACATTTACCTTATTATTTAGAGCTTTCTATTTTTATCGTGTGTATGCAAAAAATTCAACAATTTGATTTCCATCACATTACCAAATAAAGACCCTGGAAATCATATATCCATGGTCAAAAGCACAAAATAATTTTTTTTGATAATCTAAAACAAAATGTTAATATTTAGCACAGTTGTATAATAATAATAATAATATCTAATAAGAACAAAGAACATTAAAGACTCCCGCTTAATTAATGATTAGTATTTGGCTTTTTAACCTATGAAAGAGTCTACCGTCTTTGTCTGCAAGATAATGTAGTAGAAACATACGAGTTAGGTCAGACGATAAGCCAACGATAATTACGGTGAGCAAAGTTAATCTGCATTGTATTTCTATAATTTTCAATTTGCAAGTGATTAATACATAAAAAAATGAAAGTGAGTGCCCTGTGCTTACACTACATTGCATTAATATTTATTATGAGCGTTTTTGTCAGAAAAAAATATATTCAGTTAATCTAGAAGTAGGTTAAAAATCGATCGCACGATTCCAAGCCATAACGATTCCATCCCGCGAACGGACAGACAGACAGTACAATGTTGAATAAGAGTCTATAAAAATAATGCAAAAAGATATCGTTGCATTATTTTTAATTCAAAGACTCGGAAAATACGAGCTAGAAAGCCTCGACACATCATATAAATATTAAATCAGTGATTCGTAATTATCTGCGACATATGAGCAACAATTGAATATGATTGATAAAAAGAGGTAGGAAAATGTTAAAATTAACTAATATTTCTGAGCTGTTGTTGCGACTGCCGTTCCGAATGACGGATGGGAGCGCGCGCGAGGCGTAAGTATGTATAGTACCTACCTACTCATATTATACATATCGAGAAAGCCTGGGAAAAAGAAAAAGATTTGGCGCCGAGCACATAAAAAGTGGAGGAGCTGATGGGCACGGCAAGACGAACGAGTGCGAGAGTGAGAGAGGCTGCGATGCGGAGAGTTCGTGGAAGGGCGGGGTGGGTGCGAGGGGGCGCTCGCTCCCACACACGTGCACACCTGCGCCTGCATGGCTCTCGAGCTCGACTCGCGAAGCGTGAGGGAGGGGGGGGGGCGCGGAGAGGACACGTGTGCCGAGGAGCAGCAGCAGCACGCGCGTTCAAACTGAGGAGGAAGAGAGAGACGCCGCTACATACACATTCGAGCTATAGCTAGCCTGGGAAAGAAGCGAGAGCCGCAGCCGGATGATGTGCCGCCGGCAGCGGGGGAAGGGGCAAGGAGGGGAGTGGGGCGCAGAGGGGCCAGAGAGCGCACAAAAAAAAGCCCCACAAGACCAAAAACGGGCGGGGAAGGAGAGAGAGAGAGAGAGGAGCCGACTGAGCGCGTGCCTCTCCCAGCGAAAACGACAGTGAGGGAGAAAGAGAGAGTGTATATAAAGGTATATAGAGTGGCCGAGAGCGTAAGGGGGGAAGAGTGGCGCGCGCCAGCTGAACCGGGCCTCGCATTGGCCAAGACAGCGCAGGCGTAGGTGGAGAAAAAGTGGGGGCGCGCGTAGCACTCACTTGGTAAGTATGTATAGCGAGCCATGAGCCGTGCACGCGTCGTGTATATATATATATATATATATATATGTATTCGTTTATATGTATATATATTCGTTTCGTGCAAGTTCGGTGCTGCCCTCATTTTATAGGAAATCTCATGTTGAATTGGATAAAGTAAGATAAGTCAGAGCGGCTGGCAGTGGTATGGCATTATTTTCGGGAATTCCCACAAGATTACATATTACAGACATGTTTTGAAGTGACACTAAGCGCCAGCTGCCCCTCCATCTACAAAGACTTGCATGGGGTGAATACCTATACACTTGTTGCTGCTTTTGTTTAAGTATTACCCTATATTCCTGCTCTTATGTGTAACACGTTATTCAAAGGTGTATGCGTCAATCCACAATATACTCGTACATAATTTGTGAGACAAGTCGCCGACCAAACACGTGGGTCTCGCGACTAGGGGTATGAAGCTGCAAGCCTGTTGTCAGCGAACAAATTCATCATGATCGAACTTTTCTCGTCTCCCCTTTTATACATTACAAATTTGTATTGAGTCATTGATAACTAGTTGGTCCACGTTGAGTTGCATCCCAATAGGAGAAAAAAAAGTTTCTTTCCGATCATTGAATAGCAAGTGATGATTCTGTTTTTTTTACGTTTTTTTTCCTTTTTAATAAAATTCCGTTTCTCTTTCCTTTTTCTTTAAATTGAAATTGAGAAACATACATTTGTATTGAAATACGCCGATAACCATACTGGGTTAAAATGCGCATTCAAAAAGAAACATATACTGACAGGTGCTACCATCCTGCGGTCGATGTTAAAACTATTTTTTGCAGGGTAAAGCTGACTCGCTCGCCAGGCAAGCTGCTCCATCTGGTCCAATCCTGGAGACTAGGGCCATCCCATTCTCTGACTTTATTAATACATTTAATTTAAAAATCAAATCTAAAAATTACGAGAAACTTAAGATCATTGGGGATGGCAAGGGTAAGAAATATTTTGAAAATTTTGTTCAGGAAAGGTCTACGCCTTGGTTCTCTAGTCTCAGACTTCTAAGGAAAGCAATAGTCTCTGTCAACAGAATAAGAAGTATAATCACACTTCTCTTAACAGCAGTTTATTTAGACAATTTAAACAAAATACTGTAAACTCTAGCCTATGTGTGTGCGGAGATCGTGCGGACACTATCGAACATGATTTTTGGCAGTGTGGCCGTTATATGTAATAGCGAAAAGAATGAGATTTTAAAAAGTCTTCAAAAGATCCAACCATACTCTATCAACTCTCTTTAAGCCAACTTAGATCCTCGTACATTATTCATTATAACCAAATTTATCTATAAAATTGAAACAAATATTTAAAAGCTCAGACCACTAACAATTGACATACCAGCAAAAAAAAATAATTCCGCATTTTTAAACTAAGTCCTATTAACTAATGACTGTATTATTATATAAACGCAAAGGCGACTAATAGAATATAAAATATATTGTACAAGATATGGCGTTCATGCCACCTAAGTCAGTAAGCCTATAAGTATTGATATCTCAAGTTGTAATTTATATGGTTTCATGATAAAACTGTGTGTATGGACATACCTATGCGTTAGCAAGCTAAAAACATATCTAAGTATCAAAGTATATTTATGTAGGATTAAAGTTCTGTATATTTATAAAATGTGATTGCAAATGTTAATGTAAATTGTAAGTACAAATTTACAACACAAAACCAAAACCGTTATAATATGTTACTCAAAGTAACGTGACCGTCCTGTCAAGTACTGTATCTTACCATATGTATTATAATGACCATGTACTTAAGTATAAAAGTCAATAAACACTATTAAATTCAAAGCTTACCGGCTACAATATTGATTCAGTAAATTTGAGTGATTGAATGATTCTCATTTTGATTCAATTGTCATCGATTGGTCATGAAATTTCATTTAAAAAACCTCATTATTTTAATTAATTTTTTTTGTTTTACACTAAACTCTGTGTTTCTGTCATGACTTCAAAAAAATCAAGGAAAATGAGATGAAAATTAAGTATGCTGCACACTAAATTTTTATAAAATTAATTTAATTTTCCGTTGACATCTCTTTGAAATTAAAATATTACTAATTGTCGATCAGTTATTCAAACCTTCCCATCAAATCCTTTTATTTCTTTTGGATCATGTTATTACACATTATTACGAGAGCATTAAAAATAAAACTAACATAACTTGGGCGGAAAAACGGTGTTGTATATGAATTAGACAGACGTGTGCAATTTTGATTGCAGAGGCCCAACCTCCTTGGATACATGGTGGCGCGCATCAAACTTGAGTACTTATATCTGGTTTATTTACACACAACATCATCAAAGAGTACAGCATATCAGCTACGATGCAACCTGTTGACAATACCCAATAGCTCCGTGCACAATGAGGAGGTAAACAGAGACGCGTTACTATATGTACTTACTGTATCATGTGAGAGTTGTATTGTAAGAGATATTGTAACTGGCACATTGATAGAAAACATTCCTTAACATTTAATTAACATTAATTGATTAATATTTAAACTAACAAGCTTAAGACTGACAGGGGTTGGTTAAATGAGAGGAAACGGATTAAAAAGCCAGCCCTTTGGACTATTCGTTCCGCAGGTGAAAGATGAAACGGAAAATAGTTGTGTGTCGCTGATTTTTTCTTACAATGCATTTCCTGCACTGAGAAAGTCATTGTTGTGGCCTATACCGGGTGACAGGTAGAAAAAAAAGCGTTAGCCAGCTTTCTCTATCTCTCTCTACACGCTCTTTTTATCGTTATCTTAGGAGTTCTTTGATTTCACTAACAAAAAATAAGAAAGGATATTCCTGTTAAATCGAACGCCTTCTACATGCTGTTGTGTATGATCGACCGATCGATAAATTAAAAAAATAGTTAGTCCAAAGATACAGCATACATATAGCAAAGCTGCAATAATAAAAGTAAGTTTAGTTAATTTTCAAAAATTTCTTCAATTCTTCATTTCTGAAATGCTGATGCAATCTTTAATCCTCCACAATGGAAATGATGGAAATCGGGTTATGTAACAATGATTTTATTAATTTAAAGCCCGCCTAGAGGATTCATTATATATTTAAGTTTAGAACCGTCTCGTGATGAATAAACTTCAGGCAATAAAACAAGATTGTGAATGACAGCTTTGATGAACGAGTTTTAATTGTTTGAGTGATCTTTAGTTTTCAAAATAATTATATCAATTAGAAAAGGTAATTCAAGAGCGGGAACTAACTACATATTTTCGGTACCCAGAGAAAACCTCCATAATATTTCCGTCCAAAAAAAAACTTGAATTCATTGCTAATACATTTGTATTATGAGTAATTAGATTCACATTGTAGCTCCTCAGAAACTTGCTCTTCAATAAAAAATTTGAAAATAAATCACCAGACAACTTATTCGTAAGAGCAACAGTTTCATTAAATTTTTCATATAACATTATGAGTATATATTTTTATGAGTACCGAAACCCTTGCAATCTTGTACATTACATCAAGATATAAAGAAATTTTTTTTTTTTTTTAAATTACGTAATAAACCATATCGTATAGTTAAACTTGCCGTAAAAACATAATGCTTTATTCGTCACAAAGATTTTCTAATTATAAAAACAAGCGTCTTTTCAACGAATAAATAGGCTAAACTAAGTAAATAAATTTTTGCAAAACTAAAAATTGAGACTGTTCAAACGAAATGCACAAATACATACATATACGTAACAATACATATATATATATATATATATATACATACCATCTATTGAAAGTGTCATAAACTAACTTTTCCCTCAAATAGACCAGCCGCTCTGCTATACGAGTTGATGGGGTAGAAAAGGGGGAAGGGAAGGATAAGATTTTGCAGAGTTGTAAAACGAAGCACACAAGATGACAATACCGAGCGATATATATTATTGGGGTTGAATCGTAAAGTTTCGTATCCCCTTGGCCTTGGGCATAGCACTAATCCTTTGCGAGAGGAGAAAATTTGCAACCGACCGCTGTAAAATTAATGCCAGGGGTGGAAGAGTACGGCGCGTACCCTTGACCATCAATCCTGTCTGCCGGTAATAGGGTTGACTTGCTCCATTCTACCAAGCTGGCCCTTTTCTCTTCCCCCAGGATGACGCGACGCGAAAAGGCCTTGCGCCGGGGAGCCGCCACACCATGAGCCTTTCCGATCGCCGATGGGTATCGAGGCAGGCAAAGCAAGGGGGCTCGCTTGTTTCACAGACCATAAAGAGTCCGCTACTCTGTCCCGTGCGTCGTTCTCCGGTAAGTACTCGAGCAGATAATCCAAAGCGCATTCGAAGCACGTAGCGCTGCATAAACTCGGCTCTCCTCACTGGACCGAGTAGCGCCAAAGAGCGATACTTTTCAAAGAGCGATACTATTTATTATTATTATTATTATTATTATTATTATTATTAATATCTTGCTATTTTCTTTTTACCAATATCAATGTAAGTATGCATATTAATTTTCATACAATCATAATATTATGATGGCCATATTTACTCATTAAACGCGTCCATTAAACGTACATACTCATTTTACTCATTGTGAGTTACGCAGACGCCCACAAAAGTGTACTTTTGTATAAATATATTATACTGTTCCTTTCTCCTGAAAAAGCCGTAAAAGAGAAAATTCTCCAAGATGCCATCGGAACGAAGGAAGGGTCAAGAGTTTTTAAGGCAGAGATCTCAAAAGGGTGAGAAATAATTCTCGAGGGATGTTCCACCGCCGCTGTACCATCCGTTCGTTTCCTGCACAGCTTTGACGAAAACCTTTCCTTTTTTTTATTTTTTTTATTTGAGCGACACCGGAAAAGTTATTTCCCTTGAGAAATCGCAAATACACAAACCACCCCGGAGTAAAGGCTGCTTCGAACGTCCCTTTTCCCTGCCTCTCCGGCAATGCGGCCATGCCGTTGGATCGTCGTCATCGTAAAAGGGGTCGTAAAGAATGTGTGGCGGCCGGGGCAGCCCGCGGGGACATTTTTACTTTTCAGGAAACTTTCTCTAGTTTCCTGCTGCTGCGAGTCGGTGGGCATCGAGTACCACAAAGTCGGAGCTAGGAAAGAGCGAGAAGGAGGAGGAGGATACAGCGCACAAAAGGGTTGTGAGCTCCGATGGATCTAACCCTTCCTATCCCATTCTCTTGCTCTCCTCGGCAGTAGCCGAACTTTAGAGTCTCGCGGTGGATTAGAGGTGACGGGACTCTAAGCTGCGGAGGTTGAGTCCTTTATTGGTGATCAGTAATCCCCACTGTGCAATTATTCACCTCGACCGGCCGTTCGGTCTTCTGCACCCTTTACCGCACGAGGGCTCGTACTTTTCCCCGAAAAGTATGGGGGGGGGGGGTTTGTTTCGCTTTCCGCAGCGATGAGGCACACTGGCACGCGCGTGACGCGTGCCTTTTAAGAATATATGAGTACACTCTGCATCTACATTGTGCGAATCGGTAAAAAGGGTCAAAGTAAACTGCATGCGGATGACAAGGTGAGATGTGGATGTTCCCAAACGCTGGAGAGTCCATTTTTTTTTTTTTTTTTTTTTTTTTTTTTTTTTTTTTTTTTTTTTTTTTTTTTTTTTTTTTTTTTTTTTTTTTTTTAGGATGTATATAAAGGTATGGTGTTACTGTAAAAAATTTCGTGGGTTTCAGCGATGTACGATAATAATGCATGCGGGCCGAAGGAGACGCGGCGCGCGGTATTCTCACGTCAGTTAAGTATGGAGAAGGTATGCGTGGCATCAGCGGAGGCAGAAGCGGCCCGCCGAGTACCGCAACAGTATCGATTTACTATTCACGTCCGGATCGCTTTCTCTTGCTTGCGCACACGACGGCTTCGCCCTCGATCTTCTTCCCTTCGTCCACGAGGTGGAATGACTTTTTGCAGCACATGCAGGATTCTCCCCCTCTCCCTGCTCGATCTCAACTTGCAAATCCACGCATACATCCCTTACCGTGGCCCTTAGCATTCATCTCGAGCAGTCATGTATGGGTTCCACAGCAGCTGCGTTATTTATTAGCTCCTCTGCTCAATTTGTTGCTGTTGTTGTTGAACCTTCAAGAATCTGTTTATCGCGGGCAAGGGGATTTTTGTTGACAACATGAATTTTCAAATATACGAGCTATTCATTTTCTCACCTGCGTGAAAAACATCGACAGAATAATATTACGATACCACGCGCAGCCATTCATTCGCGAATAGTGCACACTTATCTGCTTACCGAGTAGTTTGACATATTGAAACAAAAAATAATTTCTCAAGTTTCTTGCGGTGCTTGAAACAATAGCGGCAGAATAACTGATTGTTTTTATCAGTATGACCAAAAGGCAAAGTTGTATGCATTCGTGGATACAAAAAAGAATCTTTTGTACGCCTATACGTCGTGAGCTATTATCATCGTTTGTTTGTTTGTTGTTTTTTTTTTGTTATTGTATCAAACAATGAGAGAAAAAAAATACAAAAATTACTGTGCTTGAACGGTAATCTGGTGACTTTTCGTCGTCTAGGGACTTTTTACTTTTGTCAACATAAATTTTACCGTTCTACACAGTAAGAATTACCGTTCATAATATCTAGTAATTTATTCTGTCTACTGTCATAAATTTTAGGCATTTTGCGACATTTCTAGGCATTTTGGATTTTGCCTGGATTTCGGTTTTGCCGATAACGTATGAACTGAGAAAAAATTTTTACTGTATCAGTACGGTAACATTGCAGAAACTATAGGGCTGTTTCTACAGGAGCAAACCTTACAGAAAGTATATTGTAACATTGCACTTTCTGCAAGGCGCTCTGAAAGTTTTAGTAAAAGAGCCTTGTAGAAACTGCAAGGTTACTATACATTTTCAATAAGGTTTGCTTTTGTAGAGGTAAACGTATAGTTTCTGCAATATTACCTTATTAATACTGTAAACTTTTTTTCTGAGTGTAGAAAGTAGCAATTTTAACTGGATACTTCGAATTGAATGCACGATTTTAACTTACGGGGCCATCCCTAAATTACGTACGCCTTTTCGTCAACATTTTTGACCTCTTTCGTCCCTATATAACGCAGTGAACTGTAAGATTTTGAAAAACTCCCCCCTTGCCTCCTGAAACTTACGTGATATTAAACAAAATTTGTATGGCATCATATCTTATTTATTTGTACATGACTATTTAATCAAACTAGGGGGCTTCGCCACCTGCACGCTTCGCGCGCCAACTATTAACTACTATTAACCAAACATATTAATTTCATTTTATTTTTCAAGATAAATAAAATGATTAGCTATTTTATGACAGTTAGTTTTAATACAAGTTAGGATGGTATGGTAAATACATTTTTTAGGTTGAATGGAGATAAAATTGTCTCTGTTTTAAAAAAGACAATCATTCTATCATGAAATATGAAGACCTTTAAAAATATTGTGTTAAAAAAAATCTTGTGTGAATATCATAAGGACCCCACATGTAAGAAAACATAAAATACCCTCTATCTACATAAAAAGCCTTACGTAATTTAGGAATGGACCCTTACTAGGATTTGTATTGTGCTTACGCTGGAAAATTTTGCGGCCAAACGATCAGTGCGATGCGACTCTATTGCCGAGAACTGATGCACTTTACAAGTGTATGATTAACTAATTTTAAACTTATTAACGCAAAAATTTACTCCGAGAGCGAAATTTGTCTTGTTAAAGTTTTTATTTGCTCACGAGTCGTGAATTTACGCGTTCAAAAATAAATAGATACACATCAACATGTATTGTCAGCGAGGTATACTTTTTCGCAAGGCATTGTATTAATTCCAGCCGAGGCTGCACGCATGCCTGTCTTTTCAATATATTTACTGTACGTTTTTTGTAATAAAACGAGTTCGCCATTAGCAACTGCAGTGGAAAGCAACGAAAAACTGTAAAACATAATGGTACATGAAAGGACATTGTGTAAAAAGAGTTACCTTGTCTTTCTCCTCGCAGGTATAGTAGAAGATACTCAGTCGTGCGTATTTTTCGAATGATTTATCACCTGCTTATCACAGTTACACGTTAATTTTATCGTTCGTTGCCGATAGTAAGAAAGATCATGACAAATGATCATTTCATTTTATTCATTAACATTAAGTTTTATAATCGTGGTTTTACAAAATCGATATGTCTATTTTTATCACTCTGTTGACCATACCATGAACGTTGAACGCTCAAAAACGAGTTTGAAGCATTCACGCGTAGGTTTCGGAGGAAAAGAGCCAACTCTTTCATCTTCGGGATTTCGTTTTCGAAAGGGATAAACGCTCACGCCTTCGTTTAATCCGACAAAATTAATGATCGCTAATTTTATTTCCCCCCCTCGCATATGTATAATACCTACATATAATAATATCCTAAGCAAGAGGGAAGCTAAAGCGTATATTATGCATATATCATCGTTGTTGTTGCGTTGTTTTGCCCTATACATACGTTCAAAACATACGTGCCATTGTAGGCTACATCAGCTCTACGGTACGACGAGTATAAGTAGTAGCATAAACAAGCGATTTGAATCTGAAAATCATTCACCTGATGCGCTTTGAACTACGGGTGTGCGCGTCACACCTGCGATGGAGCCTCAATAGCGGGATTCTATTAGTTGGTTGGTTGGTTAAAATTTATGATAAAAATACGTTAATGGATCAATGGGCGGTCAAGTGTAATGATTTATAAAATCACGAGAAAAAAATGACGACGACGACGATCAGAATCAATAGAAGGCTCGATTCGATTAACATTTTGATTGTAGTTCTAATAAATGTTTAAACTGTTGAATTTATCGTCATCCAAATACTATTCTTTTGGTTAGCTCGTATAATATACACATACCAAATGGAATTTTAAAAACACTTTACATAACATTATATTTATATGTATAAGCCGAGAGCTGCCCATACGCGCACCTTTTCGGAAGAGCATTTTACAAGTATTTTATTAGCAAAATAATTGCTCCATCACCGAGAAAGTTGAGATTTATTGGTGCCGCAGGTTCAAAAGAAGAATGTCGCATTAGAGAGAGTGGAGTTGGTCTTTGGTTTAGTATTTCCACTGAATAATAAAGAGGTTTTTGTATCGCGCACAAACAGACGGAGCGACGACGTATAGTGCCGACGAAGTGCCCATGCGTGAGTCTCGTGGGTGCGCACGCGATTCAATTGTTTTTTTGCGACTGCCTCACCTCGCGGCGTTTTGACTGGACGCGATGCGCTTTCTTTCTTTCTTCCTCTTGTTCTATCTCCTTCATCCCGACGGAGCCGATGGCCATTCCCTAACGACAGCCTGAAAAAACGAAGAAATCGTTGATTTAATTACGCCACGGGGTCAAGCGAACGTCGATTGTATTCATCACCCGACGGTCGAGAGCCCCTGCCACCACAACTGCTACAGCAGCAACGGTAGTAGAAGTAGTAGTAGTAACAGTGTGCAATAGCATAACAGCTCTACTCCTTTTTGCCTTATTTGCCGTTGGATGCGTGTTTTGTCGTATGTTCGAGTGCGACTCGAATTAATCGAAGAAAGACATTTTTTTGATCAAATTTCGACTTTATAACATAATTAAAAAGCAGCTGCAAAAATAATCAAGAGTAAAATGGGTTTTTTTCTTTTTTTCATTAAAATTACTACCAAGTTAAAAAAAAAACATTGCCAAGCATGTCTAGGTATTGTATTGAAACAATTATTTAAACATGAAATCCAATTTTTTATCATAGGCCATTTTTTATATACGTATTATCGTTAGATTAAGGGCTTCGAGAAGATATTATGTGAGGGTGATTTTTTGATATTAGTATATTATATATCAAAGGTCTCGTATCTTTGTATATCCCTTTCAATCGCTTTCAATATTTCAATGAAGGAAGAATTTTCAACTCATGCTAATACAATGGGAAGTTTAAATGTATAATTCGGAAAATTAGAATTTCATGCCTCCAGAAAATTGGGTAATGGATGCTAAAAGCCGTGATGAGGACGAAAATTAAGTACCCAGAGTAAGTAATAAAAAAGCAAAAAAAAGCACCTGGATCCTAGATCGATTGTTTTTGCGAAAGATGAGTAAGATATGAAAAAAGATGAAGGGAAAACTCATAACGAGCGACGAGAAAGTTACAATCGTAATCTCTTTCGGACCTGTCACTTCAATCGTGAGAAACAATGGCTACGCTAATTTTCAATCGGAGGCTGCGAGGAGTTTCAGAGTTTCTCACGGCTTCCAAGAGTTGCAACGCTTCGTTATTATAAGCTCGCGAGGAGTCGTTTTCGCTCTGCAGCTAGAGAGGCCGATATTATTAACATCCAGTCGCAAGCGCAACGTGAATACTCGCAACAGCCTTGGCTGAATGACGTAAATATAGGTATACCTACTTACGCACCTGATGCGAAAAAAGATTGGATTTCATTTCGTTTCCCATGCTGCTGCCGCTCCGTACTGCAATATAATCCGAGTTTGTACTGTTCGAGTTGCCACTGAGATGAAATATACTTTGATTATTTGTATCATTGTTGTTATCTCTTATAATACTAATATTATTAATTAACGTCTTTCTGTGCGTTTATTTTTTGTTTGCATTGGTTGCCAATTTTTAAGTGTCCATACCAAATAATAATAATAATAATAATAATAATAATAATAATAATAATGATAATAATAATAATTATTTGAAAAAAGTGTTGCACCCGTTAAATAAGCAATATAAGTATAGCATAAGGAAAAAACTTTCATCTATAAAACACATCTCGATAGACGGATATGATTAATCCTGTGTGTTAAACGGAGGTAAAATAATAAATATTACCAAGGATGTAGCAATAGTCCCTGTGTAAAAAAATATAATTATAATGATGAATGAATAAACAAATAAAAGAGAAAAAAAAATGTTTTAAACCGATCGCATGGAGCATCGTGATTACGACACAGGCAATTCGCAAATTGCTCCCTGCCAAGCAGGTGTAATCACACGCAGATTTTCACGCAATACGTCTGCTGCAGGGAAGGTAGTCGAGCAGGACCGTTTATTAGCTGGCCATAAGTCGCAGATGCCCGGCTGTAGAGCCGATAAAAAATAATCGGCTACCGTGCGAGCCTCGAGCATCCGCTGTAATGATACATGAGTATCTCCCCCTACCCTCCCTTTTTTTTCCTTCCTCCTTTCTCGGTCCAGTAGCAGCAGCAGCATCAGCTATTAAGGTAGTCAGCGGTGCGGACCTCAATCGACCAAATTGGGCATCTATCGGTCTAATTGGATATTACGCTGGGCATATTGAATTATCGGGAAATCCACGCACCTACTTTCGCTCCGATCGCCTCGGCACTGGCTAACGTTATATTTCTGCTTATTCTCATTGTTGCACAAGGTATAAATAGGTACACCTACGTTTCGACTTTCTGCCGAGTTTCTTGCTTGTATACCGATGGGTACTTATTTACTGCCGTTTCTCCGAGATGCTCTTAAGCGCACGAACGAAAATTTTAGCAATTTAGCCATTGATCGCTTTAGATCATCATCATCATCATCATCATCATCATCATCATCATCATCATCATCATCATCATCATCATTACTATAGGTATATCATGTAAAGGTATCATTATTGTTATTATTATTATTATTATTATTATTATTATTATTATTACAGTTGTTAATATTATTACTGTTATTATTGTTACCGTCATTATTATTACTAGTTAAAATCGCAAATGCATTATATCCTGAATGACCTTCCTGTTTGTATTATTCGAGATTGCTCGCTCTTCGATTCGTAGAAACAAATTATGGCAATCATTATACTCCATCCGGATGAGGTACATGTATAGGTGCATATGCATCTGAAATAATCGGTGCCAATATTTTGTGGATGCATCACCTGTGAGATAAATTATTAGCTCATCATTTCAATCATTGTTCAATAAACAATTTATAAAACACCACAATTTCTCAAACTAATTTGCCATCTTCGCTTTCTCCCTTCCTTCCTGCGAATAAAAGTTATCATCTGCATCAATTTTATCTATGCTTATGCGCCCCTTGATCTAATAACCGTTCATCAATATCAATATCATCACGAAGTTTATCAAAGTTTATCACGAAAAGGTTCCTTTTGACAGAATAATTGTAATGAACCCAAATTAAATTTCAATTTGTGAGTTTGAGCCTCAGGATACTACAAGTATAAATACTTTTCCTTGTTTAGGCGATAGAGTTAAGTTATTTAACTGATTTTCGAAATTCATATTTTTTGAGAAAGATCAGCAATATATTATACAACAATATCAGATTCCTTTTGTCAATGTCCCGATAAGTTTTCTTACCCATCATTGAATGAGTGGTGCAATTTTTTTCATTATCAAATTTTGAAGAAGAAAGCTCGGAATAAGAGAATTTTCTTCTAAAGACAGTTTCTTTTTCTCCGTTAAAAATCAAGATATTATACTGTTGCCAAACTCAACATCAAGATAATACCATCATTGAAAATAAAAATCATGGAGTTGGCGCCTTTTCAACAATAAACACCGAAATATGCCATACACTCTTTCTCTCAACCTATACAATGCTGTTGATGAAATCATGATGGCTATGAAGTTCATTTGCTCATTTGAACAATGGTGTTGATTACCGTGTGAAATCAGTGAAAGCAACGAATACTTGCGGAAGGGGGATATTTAGGATTAACCAGTACATAATATGCTCGCTCGCTCGCTCGCTTCACAATTGAATGAATGTCATTGTCACTCTGCCGCCGATGTTGTCGCTACTTTTCGATATCATATACTTATTAGCATTAGTATAATATTCGAGGGACGTATTAAGGAGCACAAATTTACACAGACGACCACTAGGCCTCCACAGTCATTTGTTTCAAAAAATCAAGAGCCATTTGATTGAGCTTACACATATGCACCTGTGTATTTGTTGTATGTACACTTGGCAACAAATGGCTTTTACAGCCTCCGCTCGCACGTTAATATTGCTGGGTGTTTGAAGACCAATCGACTGTGTCCGTGCTCGACTGCCAACTCCCTCCCAGCTCATCCGTGCTCGTGCCATTTTTTCGCCTTTTTGTCGCAAATTAGAGCCACTTGTTCGGGGAAAATTTGGACGTGCGCGTGTCGTACTATTCATCAGTCACGCGAGCATTCTTGTAATACACGGTGCTCAATATATATTACAATATATATTGCACCCATCGACGAACGTTACATGAGAGTCAACGAGACGCCCGATGTGGAAAAAAAAAAAAAAAAAACAATCCCTTCTCTGCTGCCCGTGTGTGCCGTCTTCTTTCTCTACTCATCCTTCCTTACATATACTCCGAACAATCTGCAGTCTGTCGGCCTTCCCCACGCGTGAACAGCCTTTTTATGAATGCGGGCTTAATGATGGACTCGCAGAAAATTAATAAGTCTAATAAGCGTTCTTCATTACGTATACCCTCTCATGTTTTTATACCGTTTCGTCGTTTTTTGAGATCCTGCATCGCGTAGTATAGCGGGTCGGACGGCTATCTTATTGGATGCCGCTTCACCAAGGCCTTTTAATTATCCCTATATTATTTTATAATTTAATTGAAGCTGACTCTTCTGAAGCTACCTTCGAGATTAGTCAAATTGCGCATTCTCCGATTCTCATATACCTTTTCTTCGCTGCAAAAATACTCGTGATCTCGTGAATTTTCGGAAGAAAGTTGATTTAGTTGAATAAATAATCAATTTTCCGCTGCCGCTGCTGTTGCCATCGTTTACTGTAAAAGAAATGGCCATTTAAATGATACTTTATGAATCGTCCAATGATAACAGTAATAATACTTCGTGTACTAACAGTAGAGTCACTGATGCGGAAAATAAGTATAAATATGCAACATTAGCCCAACAGTGCTGGAAAAAAAGTTTGGTAAAGTTCCGAAGTACAGAAGCAAAATAAGATACACTTTGTATAATAATGGGGGGACGGAAGAGACATAGACGGAAAGGACATTTCGAGCTTTAAAGAGCTCGTACTGTTATGAATGGAATTTGGATTTGGTGCGGGTGGCGATTGGTAGATAATACCCCAAAGTTTTTGACTTGTACCCGAGTTAGGATATAAGAGCTTCATATTCGCGTGGCGAGGGTCGAAAGGTGAAAAAATTGAAACGGCACAGTGGAGGGTAAGAACATTTTGACCCCTTTTTCGCAAATTTGACCCTCAAAACGACTTTGAAAGAATTTTTTTGATGATCGGAGGAAAATAGCGCAACTTTTAACATTAATATGGTGATTTGCATTTCATCCCAGTATGCGCGTACAAGCCGTGATGGCCACATCGTCTGAGCCATTTTTGGCGGAATACCCAAATACGTTTATGATCATAGTGGTACAGTGCAGTTTTATTGTCCCGTAATGTATATAATAATTATGTGCAGCAGTAGGGACGCGCGTGACAAGCGTGACACGGCAGTCGTTGTCCTCCCCAAGTAACGACGACGAGGCATCGGAAGCGATTTCTGCTCCGGCTGCACCGAAGAAAAAGAGGCATCATCAAACATTGTAATGTGTAAAGGTAGGATAAGACAGCACGAGTCTGCCTCTTCTTCTCTATACTGTACCCTGTACTCACCCTCCTGTACTGATCGAGCATGACACTGGCACGCGCGTTATAATCGCGCCTGCACACATGACATGGAATCATGGTAGGTATGCGGGTTATTTATCCTCCCCCATTACTCACGTTTCTTCTTCTTCTTCTTTTTCTGTCCGACCCGTGTCCCCCTGTCGATGGCATTCGTATGATTAAATATTTTACCGATCGTTTGCACGTACGGTATACATATTATACGTCACGCGGGCTCGTATCACGGTGACGGTGTTTGATTTTCAATTAGTATAGCAGTAGCCCCCTGGGATGGACAAAACAAATTAATGAAATAATCAACGGAATAAGACGAAGAAACGATTTCTTGATGATTCAGCGGTGCAAACGGTATGTCGACGCTAAAAAATAGTTGATCCTCAAATTGATTGACAGCAATCCCAGGATTTACTTTTATTCGCATCATCGTATATATCTTGAATTTTACGCCAAATCGATGAATGTTATTGTCACAATAATATATTATCATACCATACCAAATTTCGGATCACAGCAATGGTTCAGTAGGTGCAATTAGTGTCATCGATTCAGATACAAACACTGCAGGCACAAACCATCAGATTTTCAATCATCCAAATAATTATACAACGCGCGGTGCTGGTATAATATACTTGTGTGGATATTGTATGCACGTTATACCTATACGCGGCCCGTAATACAACAATCATATATACCTAGGCTCACGGCACGTTAAAATGTGCGGCCAGCTGCAGCATAGACCGTAATTATTATACATAATAAGGAAATTGAGAAGCTGGTGCATTTCATATTTTTGTCCCACCTAACGGCCCCAAGAATTAATTTTCAGCGTATCAGTAACTAAAGCAAACTTTCACATAAAAGTAATTACCGGCAAAGTTCTTTTTCTCTCTCCTGCTCGGCCGGCACACCGCAAAATTAATTTGAGACGTAAATTACAATATACCAGCGAATTAACGCGCTTTCCCGCGCCCGCGTCATCTCATGTTTACCAATAACTATTAGACATGTATATTTAGATTTTGCATGTGTGGAATTTTGTTCGTTTCTTTGGATAAATCAGTAATCGATCAAGAAAACAAATTTTGTATACACTTTACTGGTCAATAAGCTGGTCAAACATGGCTTGGCAAATATAAGAAAATTCCGTATTTTTAATCTTTGAATGGCCATTCCTATATTAACGTATGCTTCAATGTGGGATGAACAATGATTCATTCATTTTATTCATGTCAGTGTAAGTAAATACCACGCATGATTACTTTTTCTTTAACTGCTGAAAGAGCTGCCAAAATAAGGAGAGGTATGGAATTCCATATAACTTTTTTCCGTAGGTGCGCAAAAATTCCATATACACCTTCCATTATTAAGTCGACACTCCTGCACCCGTACATCACCTACGTATACTGTACTAGACCTGTATAATATGTAGAACCCGAATCTCTCTCGCTCACCCCGAACACCTGCATCATCTGTCCGCGGATTGTTTTGAGCCCCGTATATATATATATATATATTACGTGCTACATAAGTCCCAACAAGTATGTATACACACATCATAGATGATATTATATTTGTATACCCTATACGTGTGTCACGCTCTGTTGTCGGCGTGTGATCCTTCGTATGACGGATGCGTGTCAGGCAATAGCTGCAGGGGCGATCCGAGAAAAACTCGGGACCCGCTGCTGTGTCGAGGATTTAATTGTATAGGGCTAACGATGAATTTTTGCGAGCGACGTCCAGCTACCCCAGGCCTAACCCGAAGCCACGCACGCCTTGGACGGAGTTGCAGGATCTCGAGGGCGAGGTTTTTCTTCATCAGTATCTGCTTCTGATGGGCTTTGAGTCACCGACGTGACTGCTGGTTGGTGGTGGTTATTGTGAATGTACTTTATATTATTTTATGCTTCCATCAGTTTGTACTTTACACAAAAATATTCATATCATTTTTTCCGCGTCGATGATGAGTCTACTGGCGTTATTATATCTATTTGGACCTCGAGTAAAGAAAACACGTTTGAAGTTTTTGTTGTTTGAATATCGCGGGCACAACATGCACAACTAGTAGTGCTTTTGGATATTCGGTGTCGCACAAATAATATAATCATTAGGTCAAGTCCAGCCGACGGGCCATCAGTCGAGAGAAACTTTTCGAGAAACACGTGTAAGTATAAGTTGCTGCTCGGGAAACACGTGCTGCTCACTAGGCTGGCTGGCTGGCTAGATGTTCCATGTGGACACTGACACTGTCATGCGGTAGTCGCATTACCACCGCGCGCTCAAAAAACCCTGTGCAGGCAACAACCGCGCATCTGTAGAGGCTCAATCGTGTGAAGGAAGAATGATGAAGAACACACAAAAAGACATAACTGATACTTGACTCCGGACGGCGGCGGAAAAAAAAATAAAAACAAACAACATTCGTCCTGCGCACATCGAGCCATTAGTCATGGACGAAACGATTGAAAGCTGCATTCTGAGGTAGAGTCCCGGTGTATGTCTTATTTCTACGACGCGCCTTGTACAGTTGGACAAATGTAATTAATTATCAATATATTTTGAATTTTGCAGGCCTGGAAAAGCGGAGAGGAAGTCTCAGCTTATGATATTGTTCAAACTGAGATTTATTTTTTGCACGATAGTCGAGGAAATGAGAAAATAAAAGAAAGATCAAATATAGTCATACCATTTGAGGGCTTAAAACAACGAAGGGTCGCCGCGGTGGGTCTACGCACCACCTGACCACAATAACCACCACCACCACCATCATTATTAGATACACGTGCTTCCAAGTATAAAGAATTTTTTTTTTTTTTCATTTGTCAACTGGTGAGGCTCAACTGAGTTATTGGGGAACAAATTAATGACGTCGCCCACAGCTATGGATTCACTTTTTCCGTGCCCCATCGTCCAACTTTACCTGCTGCCTCAGAGCGCCTCCGTCCCGTAAGCCCGTAACTTTGCCGAACAAATCCTCTGTGTGTGTTTTTGCAAGTATAGATATTGGGTACCCACTTTAACTAAGGGGTACACGAGGCTTGATTTTTTCTTTTCTTCAAAGAATTAGAGGGTTACGGTTGAAAGAGACACTGCTCCAAAACGATTTTCGAACGTGTTTGGCATGGCTGAACTTATTTTTTATTCTAACTGCACTCAATATACCTGTATGTACAGGCTCAACATGTTGCACTTTCCCTGATTCTCTTTCTAACGGGTTTTAGGAAATAATATAGCTCACGAAAAGCGGTGCATTCCGGGGACAAATTCCATCAGTGTTTCCTTCCACCATTCTGACTCTCATGTCTTACCATTCAGAGGTTTACATACATCACCGTTATACTGTTATATCCTTGCCACTGCACACGTTTCGCTCTTGAGAGGATAAATTAATAATCAGAAGCCTAGCAGGGCCAAGGGTGCTTATTACTTTTTAATTTCCTCGAGGGAGCTGCGCTAAATTTTCAAAGCTGCGTGAATGAGGCTGAAAACAGGTGCGCACCACCACGCCACCACCGCCGCGCGCCGTAAAAAGCGCATCACCGTATATACTTGCAGCCCCCCGTATGCAACTATACTTATATACATTTATAAGCGTCTCTCATTTTCGCAGTGCTACGCCCACCGTGCCTTTTACACGCCCTTTATACACACGCGCAGGGTTGACGTACGAGGCCAAGCGATCCAAGCAGATCATTAGGATGTTTAGGTTCGTTTTATTTCGATATACCTGTTCAAACTGTTGGTAAAAATTAATACTGCCCACTGCCCAGGAGAGCAGGCTGCAAAGTTTTAATCTTGATTTTTTATATCAAATTGTTGCAAGTACTTAAGTTGAAGGATGAAAAAAATCGTTTGATGATCAATGAGTCTTTTGAGAAATTGATGTTTGGTAGGATATATGAAATGATCCACCGTACTGCAGATGACGCGACTACATAAGTACGGCAGTCTCGATCCCGTGGTGAACGAATTCAACGTTGAATGAACGATAAAGCCATTCTCGGTTGGTAAAGAGTGAAGCGACGAATATACCATACTTACTTAAGTTAAGAATGATTGCGCGATTGATGGCGGAATCAAGGAGAGAGGTGAGATAGGTAGTGCATCAAGCCAATTATGAAATCAATACCAACAGTTAGTCCATGTTAACTTGCATGAAAGCATACATTGTTTTAAATTGTATTATTAAATTATATTTGTTTTATATTTTTATCTAGTAAAAAAACAAATATATCGTGATGTTATATAATGGGATAGTCTGATGCTATACGCTGTAATCTGGTAAATCTTGGTTAATTGTTTGTACAAGTTTGTTATGAAAATATGATAAATGAAAGTAGTACAAATAGAACAGTCATACAAATCTTTATGGTGGTTCGCAAAAAATCGTGTAGCTATATTTTTTTTCTTCCCCAGGTATCGTGTAGATAAGGTATGTATAGGTATACCTCTGCGAAACGGTTCTTTGCGTGACTCTCATTTCTGTCTGTTCGCATTTCCCCTACTTCGCAGTCCGCAGTTAGTTCTTCCGTATTTTGAGCGAAGCTGCGTAAAAAACACTGACAATCCAGAGGAAAACGCGAGAGGGTGGGTGGCCGGGCTCCGTAGACCAGACAGACCGCCTTGTTAAAACCGTAACGGCGTCGCGTGTCGTAAATTATTATATATGCTTGGCGAACTGCCCGGCTCTGAGCGACAAGAGCCCACCGATTTAAACTGTAACAGTTAGATAAAACGGATCCCGCTGGGTCACTCCGTATGCATTTATATATGTATACCTAGCGATGGGCCCGAACGAGCAATAAATTATGCACCGGCAGAGAGCGGAGCGCGATAGGTCTTCCATTTGACGGAGGTTGTGCTGTTGGTGGAACAGCGGGGGATTCGGCGAGCGCACGTAAAAAAGGAACGACTGCGCAGGAAGACCTCGTATAGTATTATATAGGGCGAGGAGAATTTTCGGGGACCGTTTCCGTAACCGTATAACGAAAAACAGCCAACGCCGGGGCAAGGGTAAAAAAGCTGTAAACCAATTCCCAGTCGAAATTTACAACTGGAGCAGCCAAGGCTTTTTCTTCTATACTGCTTGCATGCGCCTCATGTTTCTACGCAATGCAAGAGCGGCAAATGCCGGCCGTCTGAAAATCGTTGGCTCGTTTCCTGGCAGCATCCTTAGTACATGTTGTAGCTACATGTATGTGGTCTCGACCGTCGGTTAACTCGGCACAGATGGCGTACTTACTGTGGCTAAATGAAAAAATGACGTCCATGAGTCTTAAGTTCACCACAAGGGGCGACAGTATAGTACGGTAAGCGGGATGTGACAGCGTTACGAGATTTCCGTCACACTAAAGTTAGAAGGTCACTGTCGTCCCTGATGGTACATTTTTGTCATAGCGACTCCATTTTACTCATAGCTGCAGTACGCCATAATAACTGCCATACGTGGATTCTTCTGACACGTTGGATCTGTCTAGTGTATTTAATATTATGGTCCCCAATCTACGCTTCTGTTATGCTTATATTCGTCAATAATATTGAAAGAAACAAAGCCAAAGGGTGTAAAACATCCATCGGTCTTGCATCATCCAAAGATGGCGCCAAAAATTATCCTGATTTGCGAGGTCTGGCGGGGAGAAAGCTCCACCTTAGAAGTTTGACATGATTTTTTTATACCTTATACGCTAAAAACGATCAAACACATCATTAATGTGCACGGTAAAATAGGCCACACATTTTCTTCACGGATTAGGAACTGAATTTTCCAAGGTTGAGTCGTGTCCTTGAAAAAGGGTGTACAAAGTACCTTCTTTGTAAACATCTACCGATAGCTGATTTCGTCAGTGATGTTGTTCAGGGGAGCATACCTACTGCATAATATAAACAGGTAAACGATGAGGTCGTGTGCGCTGGGTTACGTGAAACTTTGCCGACCAACAGGGACCATGAATAATAAGGATAATGATAATACCTTATACCTTATATACTTATACCTCCACAGCCACGAATGAATAAGTACAAGTAAGTAGCCAATGTGCATTACGCGCGAGTGGGTCGCTATTTCGAAGCGAGAGAGAGAGAGAGAGAGTCAAGCATCTGTCAGTTCAGAGGATATATGATAAATACTTCGGACCGAGTATCTCAAATTAATAAACATTGACGAATAATTTACAACCAGTGTAACATCATTGTCAACACTCGAAACTTTAACAGAGCAGTTTCTAATAACGTACGTGAATCATTTCACAAAAATTGTGATGTTTCATGAAGCCTATGTCTATAAACAACGCATTTTATTATTTTGAGCCAAAACTTTTTTCAAACAGTATAACTAATTTTTTCTAGATGGACCTTCTGAAATCGAGTCGAAAAAATATTTTTCGTGGACGCAGGATGAAAAAAACAGGCCAAAATCTCATCACCTTAGTCCGAAGCAATTAAAAATTTAATTGATAGCAGCTTATACTGCCCATGTATTCTCCTTGCCCGTATTTTTCAATAATCTGAACTTTAGCACCCTTTCTACTCGTTTAGGGCAATATGATGAAAAATTTTGGTACTGTACAAGGCGTTTCAATTGTGAATCGAAGTTTCGACACTTTTGAATTGCATGAGACAAATATTGCCAATGATTTAGTTAGGCTAAATGGTCCATTCTTTGACATTTGGATTTGATCATTTTGTGCAGTAGAGTGAACAAGCATATCGAACAATTTTTTTAAACCAGAAAATCGAATGCAGCTAGTCGTAGTGTTATTCTGAATATAGAGTTCTGCTGGCTAAAATAAGCGGTTAATACCGTAATGCCCCAAATCTTAAAGGTATTTGAGTTATTAATAAGGTACCTGTAGTGTACAACGGATTTTGTTATGCACGTGTACCAAACTAAATTTCGTCAAAAAGTGTATGTTTGGGGCTTCAGAATTGACAAAAAGTACCGTTACAATAATAACAAACCTGTCATTACGGTAATGACATTTTTTGAAGTTTTTTAAAAATCCCATGTAAATTAACATGTATTTTCTAAAAATGACTATAGAGACGGGTCCAAAGTTTTCGGCTAGTGTGGACCTCACATAATATAGAAAACATAATAGAAATATTCTGAACACTAAATTTTGAAAATCCTATTTCACACACCAAAATATCCCGTTTTGGACTCGTGCATAGATATGTAGTCAATTTACTGACTTGACTATGTATACATTATAATTGTGTTACTTGTATTACTTATTATATTATAAAATTATATTATATACGTGCATGTTACAGAAAATTACCCTATTTAAGTTTCAATACATCCAAGATAAGTCCACTCACGAAACATAATTTCCTTATTTCTTACTCTGTTGTTGATCGCTTACTGCACAGTATAAAATACGTGTTAACTCGATGAATGACTAGATCACACTGAAAACAAAACATCAGGTGAGTTGCGCTGCTCATCGCGCAGTACAGAGTGCGCAGCTTAGCCGATCTGCTGACTAAGCTTTGACTAAGCTCACCCGATGTTTTGTTTTCAGTGTGATCTAGTAATTCATCGCGTGAACACGTATATCATACCGAGCAGTGAGCAATCAACAACGGAGTAAGGAATTAGGCGATTATGTTTCGTGAGTAGACTTATTTTACACTTTAAACTTAAATATAGTTGTTTTTAATAACGTATACGTATGTAATGTAATGAAATCATGCCTTTCTGGCACGATTCCGATTTCTGTAGCGCCGCAAAATAAAGGTATATTCGCATAAAAAATGCAAAATAAAACCCATTTTACTCATGTGAAAAAATCGATATATGGCTCAGTTTTCGAGATATCGAGGTCGAAAGTCGAAAAAAAAGTTTTCCATATAAATGCGATATTAGGGTGATTTCTGATTAATTTGATGATAAGCATTAATAAAAAAATAGTGAAAAAATTCATTTTTGGTTCCTCTTCAATATGGGTATTAAAAGTCAAAAAACAAATTTTAAATATCCTCAATTTTCATATAAGAATACTTAATAAAGTCATACTCTCTAAATGTCTTCGAGTTAATTTTTAACTCGAGTACGAGTGACCGGATTCTCACTCGATACGAGTGAAAATTCACTCGAAGACATTTAGAGAGTAACAAACATACTTACATCTAAATATGCACCACAAGTCGGTTAAGCTTGGCTACACTGCAAAAAATAATTATTAGCGGGAAACTGTACAGAATAAATTTTCAGTTTTTTTTTAAATGACCATTGTTATGGTTTTGCAGAATATACCTAATATCAGATATGTATAGTGGATGATATGGATCCCGAAGTAACAAATAACGTACTATTGTTCTGAGCAATCTCTTTTTTTTCTGTTTCCAACGAATAAATTGATAGGTTGTCGTTTTTTTTTTTTTTGGCTCTATTAGGGTACTTGAATAACAGTTAAATTATAGTAACACACAATTATACTACAACCTGAAATTACTATTACTTGTTTGCACATTGCATATTTTAAAGATCTCTCCGAAAAGCTTTGGACTTGGTACAATGGAGGTAAAGAGTTGTCCTTCGCATTGCCAGTAATTTTACGTAAACTTTACGTTGGGTAACTTGTGATGAACTTGCTGCGTGAGTTTTGAGGTGTGTTTGAAAAAATGTGAGCTTTCAAGGCCTTGCGTTTACCACCGCTAATAAGTAGTATTTTGCTGGCCAGCGTTTGTCTAATACGCATGTGGGGCAACTCAACCTGGACTCCTGTAAAAATCATCCGATCCCCGAAGCAGCCTTAGCCTTGTACCTACACCTAATATTTATTTTATTTATACATGCAGCAGTTGTGTCTACGGACTTTTCACGGCTATTACGGTCAGACGAGCATAAAAAACTAGGGAAAAAGCCCTCGGCTGCTGTTCGCCGTCCGCCCCGCCCGCCGCGCCGTCAGCATAGGCCATCGTTCTATCGGTTAATATATTGCCCCCATCGGAGCTATAAAAGACGTAAAACGGCGTGGCTCTGTGTCAAGCCCGCATCAGGTAAATAGCGCTGTCGTTTTTCGTAACACGCAAAAAAAGGAAATACTGCAAAAAACCATATATCTATATGTATATGTATCCTACTCTGCGTTAAAGATACACAGCGCTCGCTTTTTTCTCTGCCCTGCTCTTTCCCTCGGCTGAATATTCCTTCCGACTTGGGATGGAAAAAAATACTAAGAGGAAGGCGAGTATGGTGGAGAAACGGCGCGGAGAAAGCGGTGCTTTCGATTTTCCCAATATTGGGCTCGTAGGTATCCATCTATACATATAGTAGTGGAGAGCATCTGCGAAAAAATATTTCGAAGCTGAGTGTTACCAATATTCTAGATTTTCTTATATATATATATATATATATATAGTATACATCTAGTCAAAACGTGCATTCTCAGACGCTCTCGTCAAGTTTGTAAGCATAGGAGCGCGTTTTATCTTTTTGCGTGGTACGCTGCTTTTATTATAATGTGCAGACTCAATGAATAAAAGTTCAATAAAGTTTGTAGTCATTCTTGCAGTATACATATATGTACAGATATTTTCCCGGGGCTCGATTAACTGTTTCTCTTATACTTAACGGACAACGCAGTGGGAGGTGTGCTTGAGTTAGTCCTGGTGGCTATGCTCTATACCCGGACAGTAGACACCCGGTCCGAACTTGCGCAATACACCCGGCCGTTCCGGGATGGGTTTTTCCCAAGAGATTTTTCCCCAACCCACAGAACTTGTCTGGGGCGAATGCGGAACGGCACCCCCTAAATTTCCTTCCCTCCCCCAGTCCCAAAGTGCCGAGTACCCAGAGTGGGACGTAGTGTACTAGAAGAAAAAAGTAAAATAAAATACGTACGTATATAATGTATATAACATATTTACATTACCATTCATCCGGCTAAAACTCATATCAGGAATTTGTAGTTCGCGAGCTCGAACCAAATTTTTTCATAAATTTTATTCCACAGCTGTAATCAGTCACCGTAACAAAAATAAACCAATAAAATTATAAAAGACAAAGGGTAAATTTCATCTCTCTTGCCTTTTCCTGCGTCTCGTTTCTCTCGTCACCTTGTCATTCACCTCTTCTCATTCATTTGATGGACACGAGCAGGACATGTATCGTGAGAAAAGGCTGTTCCCGATTATCCGCACTAAGTATATAATTATATAATTACTTATGAAATTTATTATTATTATTATTATTATTATTATTATTATTATTATTATTATTACTATTAGGCAGCCTTTTTACTATTAAACATATTGGCGCTACTGTACTGCGGGCATCCAAGGGTCTGTGTTCACCATATGCCGCATATGCAATGATCGGTTATTATGGTAATTATCCGTACAAAAAATTTAATTCGTTATTTTGTGCACTTGATACAAATTGTATTATACTTGTATCTAGCAAGTGCACCGTAGACGATAATATATAGCCATGGCGCCCTCGCCGCTTGTTTCATTGATAGATATTTTTGCTCATCCACCGACTTTTATCGTGAATAATTGTATACTCGTGCAAATTGTTTGTAAAAACATTATAACGCCATCAAGCGTGCATAAATGTGGTAAATAACCACGTAAGGGAAAAAATTGGTTACTATATACTTAAAAATTCAATACTTGATCAAGATCATGGTGTTCACGAAAATTAACAAATTTTTTTTTAATCACATAAGAAGTTCAAATAAAGTTTGGCATAGTGCCATTAAACACGTTTGGCAAAACTTACGCCAAACTTTAAAACCAAACATTAAAAAAACTTTTGCCAAACCGGAACTTTTTTACACAGTCATTTTCCATTAGGTAAGTATCGAGCTGGATATGAAAAATCACGAGCCTGTCAGTCCTATACAACCCAAAAATAGAGCCGGGGGGGTGA